>JAHWFO010054830.1:1003410-1035211 GCA_023313115.1 Rhysida immarginata | reverse complement strand
CATCTCTCTATATGTATAAACTTTTTAAAACATATTTTTTGCCTGGCAGGGACAGGCTTTCTGACTAGTATTCAATAAAATTGGATAGCTTATGGGGAGTACATAATCGGATATGAACTGTATCATACAAAACTATATTTCTATGCGTGCCCTAAGGGCGATGGTTCAATTCCTGTGCGCTATTAGCAGAAATATGACTACACATACAAAGAAATTATGCTTGAAACGCAGCATAGTCTTAAATGGTGAACAGTGCTTCTTCGGGATGGAAGAGAGCGCACGGAAACCTTAGCCGACACTCCTTACAGTCAGAATGTCGTGACTTTTTAATCTTCGGACCTCTGAAAAAGACTTTAAAAGGATGGCGTTTCATTTCTGATCAAGAGGACCCTGCTGCGGTAGAAGAGCGGTTTTGATAACAGCTCACGAGCTTACAGAAAACTGCTTCCACCAAAACTCCACTGCTGTGAAATTTCATGAAGGGGAAAGTTTTTCTAATAATTAACAATTATCACTTCTGCAACTCAAATGGTTCCTTCCACATACGAGGGTGGATATGATATGCCCTTTTAAGAAAAGGCATATATCATATATGCTTTGGGGCTAATACTGCACAAAATCTCCAAAAACCGATTGTTTTGCATTGAAAAGCGTGATACTCATACGATCTTCGGCTGTTCCATTCAAAACTGGATAATATCTAGATCATAGTGCGTTCCGAAAATGTCCTTTGAATCCATTATTGTACTATTTATTTCACAAAATTATTTATTGCATACATACAATCTTTATCTAAGTGCTCTTAAACCCTGTTGTTGATGAGGCGTTGCAGGCCACCGAATTACTATGCCACGTTCAAATTCTTGCCCGGTTAACACATGTAAATTGCTAGAAGTTTCTCAATTAAATAGTCATATACAACATTCATATTATTATCATCCACTCCACGACGAAGAGTGCACCCAATAAAGTGGAATGGAGAAATGTTCTCGGTGAGTATTTATTGTTGTATTCAATTGCCTTACAGATTATGTTTCGATTGCACTTGTTTTGAAAACGATGTGGCCACTTAATTTTAAAATAGTCCGCCAAATCGTTAAATAGGTCACCATTCTATATAAAGAGGATAGACTAGCTTTAAATTTTGAGGAATGAAGAGGTGAAACCCATCGAAATTCACTGACGAATGAAAGTTAAGTAGCTATAGTAATGCATGTAACCCATAGAAATCCACCAGTAGGCTTGGAAGCCCTGAACGTTATGATTTTAGTAACATACTCGCTGCAACCAGGTCGTCTCACCGATAGCGACACAAGTGCACATACAGCAATTGAAGATATCGTGAAGGAAAATCGCCTGTCACGTGGATTAGCAGAGTAGATTGACAAGAAACAGGGAACGAGAAAAATAATGATTAAATAAGTCTTTTTATTTCACTAGAATAAATATAATATCATTAACTTATGATAATGGATTACGTAGAAATATCAAAGCTTAAAGCTAGAACGTTTCGCAGTGGAAAATTGAAAGGTATTTAGAATATTGACAGTTAATGTTCGTAGACAACCCACTTGGTAGTTTACGCCTTTGTCGAATGGTACACTTACGCACCTTGCCGATATACTTAACTTGAGAAATGGTTAGGTAGCTGATCGTTGCACTCGCTCGCCGTATCACGTGTTTATCGCCGCTGACGATTTTTATTAACACATACTAATTATCACCACATGAAAAATGACATTGGGAATTATACGCACTTAAACAATCGGTGTAATTGGGTACTCACAATTCCCGACGATCACCACAAACACTTAACAATAGCACACACTTTCTGCTACGTATTTTCCTTATCGTACAAATTATTACATGAACATCTCGATGAATACGCCGTCAAATGTAATTCCAATTAAACACTCCCGTTGCGATGATCGGGCTGATTCTTTTTCACCGGAAAAGAGAATAAATATGTATATAACCCTTGATAATTTAAATTATGCATGCATTCAGTCCATCCAGGTCGCTCTTACGCTCGATCACTGCTCATTACGTAAGAAATGCAGTGTCTTTAATGTCGATTGTAGAATGACTCAGCCACTAGCTTTGCAGGGAAGCAAAGCGGCCCCTCCGTCTTGTTACTTGGTAAAAGTTCATACAGTCGCAGGGGACGAAGACTCCGAAATGATTCCGCCTGTTCCGTTTAACTGGTAATTGGCAATGGAAAACGGAAACACTCCGATAGCTTCGTCGTCTTCCCTTAACTCGTTTGCTTTCGGTGTAAATAGTGTTTGAAAGTCATTTAATACTGAGGCACGAATACGCACTCGAAATATTCATAAGTGCAAAAGTTCGCTTACTTGCAAATTAACGGCTTCTCGTAAATATATGAAAGTCCTACCGTTCTGCAAATGTCCGGGCGTTTCACTCTCTCCGCCGTCGACAATTATTGGATGTCTTCCATTATTTTCCGTAGGTATTGACTGCTGACTAAGCTGGTCTTCCTCACGTCGGCTATTTTCCGTCGAGTTTAATGAAGCTTCTGTGTAGCTTACAAAGCTCTCCAACGCTTTTGCGAGTCGCTCTTCCAAACTCACGGACTCCGGCGGGTTCTCACCGTTCGCTGTCGTACTCTTCTCTTCCGACGCTTGCTCCGGTTCACCCCTCTCGCCGGCCGTCCTCAACGTATCGTCGCTTGTCGTACCGTAGCTTCCGTGCTCCTCGCTCGACGCCGTTTCATTAGCGGTCGTGCTATTCAACCACATACGGTTTTACTTAGCTTTGGCGAGGGCCGTCACTCGCTCCCGGTAACACCCAATTTCTCGCTCGAGCACTATTTTCGTGCCGTCGCCGACTTCGCCATCTTTCTTTTTTTTTTTTCTCCTTCCTTCGACCCACGTGATTCCTTCGGGATGACAACGCGTTTTCCTGACGTTCTTCTTACGTCGTTACTGTTTTCTCCTCCCACCGACGATCTTCTCTGACGTAATCCACGTGACATCGCCATGAAATAAAAAAAAGGAAATAGCCACCCTTGTGAGTATGAGTCATGAATCAGCATCTCATATCTTCATGATGTTCTGCAGTTCCACAAAGTGTCTGCAAGTTGATGCCAAGCCGAATTGACAGATCAACGTGTTGACGCCTTTCAAGAACTTTTTGTAGTGTTTTGAAGCGGGAGATATACCCTCCAGATCTCCTCCCTGTGATTATGTAAAATGGAGTTAATGTTCCAAGCATTTAATGTAATGAAAAAGGCAATATCTTTAGATTGTTATAAAAGGCAAGACTGTCAGGTTCGATCAGGCGGCGCATGAGTGGTCTCATACTTGCAGTAGACAAAGAATTTTCTAGAATTTTTGAGAACAGCTTGCTGAACCAATGTCCACTGTAAAGGCGACAAGCTAGATAGTTGCGATCCCTGACTCATCCAGGTAGCGGAATTTTTCCTTTCGTTTTTCATCTATATTTAAAAATTTGATGTCTACACATTGTTCAAATTCGGACATTATTGCATTCTCTACTAGTCTTCACACTCTCGTCTAGTTCTTACACTGAGATACTACTTTATTAGGTTCACCTGTCTATTGAACCTCCATTAACCCTCAAAACCGCCTGTATTCGTTTGGGCATGGATTAAACGAGACGCTGAAAACGTTCAAGTTCGAACGCAACTTCTGGAGATTCGAATGGTCTTTTCCAGCTCATTCCAAAAATGTTTAATGGAGTTGTGATCTGGAGACTTAGCCGGCCACTGCATCAAGGAGAAGTCAGTCATGTTCCTGGAACTAATCCATAGTGACTTTGGCCCTGTGTGCTAGTGCATTATCCTGCTGGAAGGAGACATCTGTGTGTAAATAAACTGTGAGATTGAAGGGATGAACTTGATCTGCAATGATGTTTATGTATGCTTTGGCATCCAAATGACATCTACAAATATTAGAGGACCAAATTCATGCCAATAAATATCCCCCATTCCATTATTCCGCCTCCACGACCTTGCAAAATCCGCAACAGATGTGAGGGGTCCATGGCTTCAAGTTGTTTTCGCCATATGGCGCGCTCTCTTGTTCTTCTCTGATAGCATTGGCACGCGAGATGATCTTCGGTTTTGGTAACCCGTTCAAGCCAAGGTGCGATTAGTTGTCCGTTTTGATATTGTTTTCTGGCTACTTGAGTTGTAATGAATACTAAATTTGTCCTTTTTGTTTTCACGCACAAGTCTTGACATTCTCCTCTGGCCTCTTTCATCAATAAGGGTTTTCCGTCAACAGGAGTCACGATGTCTACATGTTTTTCGTTCCTTCACCCACTGTCGATAAACCCTTGAAACTGTATGTGAAAAGTTCAGGAGTCGCCGTTTCTGAAATGCTTATTCCAGCTCGTTTTGCATCCTACCACGCTGGAAGTCAGTCAGATCACTGGTTTCTCCATTTTAGCTGTGGTTTCACGCTCAACTAACAGTAGAAAAGTTGCTTCAGGAAATTTATACCGTGATTTGTGATCATGTGACATGCAAATCTGGCATTCATTCAATTTGCATATTTTGTGAGGTATACTAATAAAGTGGCAGCTCAGTTTATCAACACACGTGTTTAAAACAATGTGCGTGGTCCATACGTGTTGGGTAGGCTTTAAACATTGCATTCTGGAATACTGTATGTACGCACGGCTACTGACGCTGACATGTATATTTATCTGAAGCATACACTGAAATGTCCTTCATGTTTAATATCTATTCTAGGACATTTCATCAGTTAAACTGCTCTCCGACAAATATTAACTACCGTCCTTTAATTTCTAACTTTACTTTGAAAATTATCCTTTTCCATTACTAGATATTTCAAAATTTATTGTTTATTTAATAACAGACGTTCACAATTGTAACTTTTGGGTTTACATCATGAAATATACCCAAATACAAAAACTAGTTTTTTCAAAGAGCCTCTATTTTTAGTTATATATACGGTAGTTTAAATTGCTATCTGCTTCAAAAAGTAAATTTATTTAAAAATACATATTACCCCAAATTGATGATAAAATGAAAACCTGTTAAATAAATGAAAAAAAGCTTTTTTTCTAAACCAGCTTCTTGGTTTTTGGACACCGAGATTGTGCAAAAGGAGATAGGAAAAAATAGCCCGAGGCAAGACACACGTAAGGTGAAGAGGGGCCTCGACCACAGCTCCGTTTCGTTTATTAGTGTAAATCTTCTTGGTGAAATTGGTTGGATTCCCTGAAGGATGGTGGAGGGGACGATCAGTGGAGCCGGTGACATGTGTCAGGAGCTTCTGGCAGAGTATTTACCTGGAGGGGAGGAACTGCCAAACATGACCCCGTCAGAGGCTATCTTCGGCATCTCCCAGAGCCATCGTCGCCCTGGTCAATTTGACCTCCAGTGGATTCGAAGATTATACGGAGGAAACCGCGGGTCTCTCATCAAGTGAAAGGGAGGATTTCATTACATTCGATTTGGTCCGAAAATGGAACGGAAAATGCAAAGATGCTCTGGCGGTTAATGCATTCGGAGACCATGTGCGCATATTCTCATCGGCTCCCTAGAGGCCATCTCTTCGGGACCGACACGGGCAAGATTCATGGATTTTTCTATAATGTGACCCTAAGACTTTGACATAAAAGAAAGTTCACTTTCGTGAACTGAAAAACAAACTCCTTGCTTATACGTTTTTAAAAATGCATGAGATTTTAGAGCGGTAAGTTTTGAATATTTGTTCTTTTAAAAATGTTGTTTTTTTTTAAATCGGTTCTTGCTGAAGGACAGCGATGTAGTTCAGTCCTTCTTGGCATGTCAATATAGTAAAGATAGAAATTTATGCATCGGCTTTAATTTTTAAAATTTTAAAACATACAAATTATCAAACCAATTAACTTCGTAAATAAGTTTTAAAATTTCATCTATACAAATCACTGCAGCACGTATCTTAAGCATGCCTATAAAATTAGTTGTTTGAAGAGTTACAAGGGAAGTTTATTCTGTGAGATTAGGTTTCTAAACTAGATGAAACGAGAAATCAAGAATTCTCATGAAGTTCATGAGATATACTGAACTTTCTAATGAAGTAACATTTCGTGTCTGTGGCAAACTCAAATATCATAACTAGCACTCATGGGAAACCGAAAACCCATATGAGGTTATGAGAAAGTCTTCACGAGTTAAGGCTGTGAGTCTGTACTATAAATTCTCATAATATACGAGAGGATATCAAAAAGTAACGCCATTTATTTTTTAACGGAGGAAATATAGTCGCTGGTAAAAGTTAACAGAGCCAAAAAGAAGGCGCGGGCATTACATACCAAGAATTGTTATTGTTCCTACCTTTTGTTCCTGCCTAGCGCACTGCGTGCTACTAGTCGTTTTACAAATGGCCGCCGCTACCACATTGTCTACAATAGAAGAACAACGAGCTATTATAAGGTTTATTTCGCTCAAAAGTTAATAAACCCGCTAAAATTCATGGGGAAATGATAGAATTTTACGCTGCCGACTGTCTGGAATATTCCATTGTGTGCAAATGGTGTAAAATATTTCGGGAAGGATAAGTTAGCCTTGCCGATAAACGGCATTCTGGGCGGCCTGCGTCAGGGGCAACACCAGCCATTATCGAGAACATTAACAACACAATCAAAGGAAACCGTCGCATTTCCTTGAAAGAAGTGAGCGAAATGTTTCACATATCTTATGGATCTGATTGGGATATGGTGCATGAGAAGCTTGGGTACCACAAAGCTGTTCGCGTTGAATTCCAAAAAGTCTGACACCAGAACAGACCGGCAACAGAATGGAGCACAGTCTGCAACATCTGCAGCAGACAACCAAGAGAAAAATGCGTTTCTGAATGGCGTTCGTCACAAGCGATAAGTCCTGGATCTTCCACTTCACACATGAGCCTAAAACTGCAAGCATGGTAAGGAAATATCCACATTCTCCAGTTCGCAAAGATTTCAGAGTTTCTCCTTAAGCTCGGAAGATTATGCTTACAGTTTTTTTGGGATATGCAAGCCATCCTATCGCAGAGTTCCTGCCTCGTGGGTCAACCGTCAACGACGCTACCTATTGACTAAACTGCAACGTGCTATTCGGGATAAGTGACCAGAAAGAGGAAACGATGTTTGACAATGCACGCCCGCATATGGCCAACGTCGTCAAAGCAAAATTGATGGGTTTCGGTTGGGAGGTTCTGGACCACCGGCCTATAGTCCGGACTTAGCGCCCACGGACTACCTCTTTGGTCCTATGAAGAGATTTCTGGATGGTCAGAAGTTTGAGATTCACAAAGAACTCAAATATCCCGTGTGCCATTGGCTGTATTCACAACCGACGGAAATCTATGAACAGTGTTTTCTGAAACTGGTGCAGTGTTGGGATAATGCGTAATTCGTCAAGGTGGAAAAATAGATAAAGACGTGTACTTTCAGTTGCACTTATTCTTTCTTTACCTGTATGTTTTGTAATTTTCATTGAAAAAAATAAATGGCGCTATTTTCTGATATCTCCTCGTACATTCATTCTTTGAATTATAATTCATTATCATGAATAGCTAAAGAAGAAAATCCATCTTGCTACATTGCAGAATTTTTTCCATTTCCGATTTGTTGAGATTATATCTTTCAAACAACGTCGTCTTCCTGCATGATCCGTTTTATGCATTGAGTCTAAGACAGTTTTAAAATAACCCCTTGTTAAAATGTTTCTCTACAAATAAAAACTAAAAAGTATTTGAAGTTATATATAATTTTTATTAAAATTTAAAAATGTCGAAGAATTTTATGATCATCTCGTATAGCGTTTAAAGCCTTGTACTATAGCATTTATACATTTCTAATAATAAAACTTCACTCCAGATCATCCATTAAAATTATTCACGAAAGGATTTGCAAGAAATAAAAGTATTTCTAAATTATTTAAGAAATTATTCCTTGAGCCAATCGAATATATTAATTTCTTTCAATAAAGGAAATAATAGTTCTTCACAATCAGATTTCTTTTTTGAAATACACAAGGTGATCTAAAACAATAGTGAAAAACTTTAGGTGGTGATTCTTGACTAGAAAATGAATAAAAAACTCGTATGAACTTATGTCCGGAAATGGACGGTTTTGTGTATATTATGTCAACGTTACAAAAGATGTTCGAAGATCATGCAATGCAATGCAAGAGTTTGTGATTCGGGTCGGGGTACTTTTCTTGGTACATCCGTGCGGCCTTTCCACCATTCTCATTCGTATGTAAAGACCATCTCGACTTGTTCCTGGTATGAATACAGGACCAGTGTATCTCTGCTGCACGGCGATCACCCAAACGTAATTCTGCAACAGAGAATAAAAACACTCTCTATTTTGTTACGGGGACATGCATATAATTATTGCAACTTCCATGGAAACTATGCATTTACGGGCATAAGTTGGACATATGAACTTATTTGTTACTTTTCTTGTGAGGAATCACCCTCTGTAATTTGTCCCTACTGTTTTAGTTCACCCTGTATAGGAACTTTTATTCTCGTACATTTAGACATTTCTTCAATACGGGTTAGCAATGAGGCCATATAAGATTGTAAGCTTATATTCACAAAATGCCTATGTTCGTTGTATTGAATTATCCGGTTAAATTCTGGAAAAAGACGTGGAGTTATTACATTTCTGTTTTTCTATAGACCTTTCCCTCGAAACCGAAACGGAGTGACTGCGCAGAAGCAGGACAGCAAAAAAACTTCCGTTTTCCTCCGGATGTGTACTAATGTTTGTACATTTCAAGGCAGGAAACGGAAATTTTTTTGCTGTCCTGCTTCTGCGCAGTTACTCCGTTTCGGTTTCGAGGGAAAGGTCTATAGCTTGATTTCCTAAATCAGTCCATATAAAAGAATTTTTGAAAAAATTATCTCTAAATGAGTTTCAAATGATTCTCATTATTGCACTTTGGTTTCAAAGCCTTTTGAAATAACAGAATTATGAAAATTAAATTTTAAAAAATTAATAGAGGTGAAATGATACCACTTCACAATCATCGGAACGAAATGAATTATTAATTGTAAAATTCAATGGAGATTAAATGAACGACGGCAGCAATTGATTTCTATCTCACCATAATTAAGTGTGAAACAAGAGCAATCTATTTGGAACATCTGTAATGCATTTTAATACGTAACTATTGTAACAAATTTTTAATTAAAATTTGACAATATTGTCAAGGAACCCATTATGAGAAGGCTTCCTAATATGGAGAGGCGATGGTTTTCGCTTAACAAGAGCTGCAAACTAGCGACTCCTTGCAGTATACATAGAGGAATCCATTATAGCTTATTCAAGCAATACATAATGACAGTTATTGTATTAAGAGTTCTTAAATTTTGACAGTTCTTAATGACAGTTACTTTCTTGGATATTTCGAAATTTTGACTATTGAAATAAGAGAGTTTAAAAACACGATGAAACCGCAGTCTATAGTACATAGGTACTAAATATTTTCCTTATGTACAAGAAGTGGACTCGTGCTCTTTGCACTTGTTGATGACAATTTTATATTTGAAACTGCCAAGAATAAAAGTGAAAATTCTTGCTATTTACAAATATTTTAGCTACAGGCTTTTTAGGTTTCTGGATTAAACTATTTTTGTATATTTTTAATACTTTTTTTAAGAATTTTGAAATTCTCCCTAAAATATCTTGTGTCAGAGAAACCTACTTTCCGAATTTCAAGCTTCTACCTCAAAAAATGTAGAAATTATGAAGGAGACAGACGGACATTGTAAAAAAATAAGTAACTCCGTTCTTCCACTACTTAATGAGTAATCGAGCAATTGTGCGTCCATAAAACGATCGTCGCGTGCGCGTGCTCACTTCAACAATACTTAAAACATAAATGAAAAATAAGAGTGCATTCATTCTTGACGAATCGATTGTTGTATGACATGCCATTATCTTGGTATTCTTTACAGTCACTCTTTTAGCACGTGAATTCGACTTGAAAGCGTCCACGAAAAATGCTGAAAAGTTGATACCCCTCGAGTTTGCTGGTCATATTTCTGAAAACAAAATTTGAAAAAGTTAATCCGTTTTCAAGGTATCGTGCAAACGGCGGACGGCCGGATAAACGTACAAACCAAGCGTGCATTCTTATATGTAGCTTTTTGGTAAAGCTCCTAATAACAAATTGACAATTTAAATTTATAATTGTTGGTGATAACACTCAAAGTTTTCCCATTGTAAAAAGATATAAAAGATATGATAAAACAATAGTGATTATTGGCAATTGCCACATGGTTGCCGCTGGGGGAATTGAGGTGCATCTATGTTCGATCGCATGTACCATGCACCTCATTCCCCCCATCGGTAGCCATGTGACGGTTGCCAATGAAATGATATACATGATGTTTCTAAATTATCTCCCGTATTATACATGTTTATTACTCAAAAACTATTACGGATTTTAACGTGATTTTTTTATTCACAAAGAAAGTTTCTTAGCATGCCTTAATAAATTTCAATGTGCCCCCAACCCCCAATTTATGGCGTGAAGGACGTCAAAGCGAAACTCGATTTCCTCCCCTATTCGAGCTAGCATTTCGGGGGTGATTTCAGCGATTGTTTCAATTATTCCGTTCTTGAGAGTTTCAATGTCATCAACTTTGGTCTTATACACTCTGTTTTTCACATATCCCCAGAAGAAAAAATCCAGAGCGTTCGCATCGGGTGAGCGAGAGGGTCAAAGGATTGGCCCATCCTTTCCAATCCATCGTCCTGGAAAGTTCGTATCAAGGCACTGCCTAACTTGCAGGGCCCAATGAGGAGGTGTTCCATCTTGTTGGTAGACTATGTTGGGCTGCAGTTCTTCCACCCGAGGAATCAGGTAGTTCTCCAGCATATCTAGGTAGGTTGCAGCGGTAATGGTGTCTTCAGCGAAAAAGAAAAGTCCGATTACTCGATCATGCATTAAATCTTGGGCTGTCGCGTATATGCTCCCTTAGAACGTGGGAGTTTTGTGAGCTCCAAATGCGGCAGTTGTGTCGGTTTACTGCTCCGGAAGTATGGAATGTTGCTTCATCAGAAAACAAAATGTCCTCAAGGAAGGTGGGATCATTGTCGATTTTTTGGAGCATATCCTCAGCAAACTTCTTGCGCTTCGGTCGGTCATCTGGCTTCAGTTCATGCATCATCTGGATTTTGGAGGGTGTAAGACAAAGGCGGTGCTTCACTTTTTATGTACGGATGTCATTGGCATATCTAGTCGACGAGCCGCTTGGCGAAGTGATTTACGGGAACTACGATCTTACGCCTCCCTGACCTTTTCTACTCTCTGTGATGTGCTGAAGGTCTACCAGGACCCTTTTCGTGTAATTGGCTGCCTATGTTTAAAAATTTTTCATGCCATAGCTTAATTGACTTATGATTTGGAGGATCCTTTTTAAACTTTGTTTTTAACAGTCTCTGAACTGTAATCATTGACTTAAATTCCGCAAGCCATAACACGCATTGAGCTTTTTCTTGAACACTCGCCATTATGTACTGCGTCTCGCGAAAAATGGAACAACGCGCCAACAGTGACGTCTGAATTCATACGACAGACTTTTAATAATGAATTTCATTGAGTAACAGTGTATCAGCCAGATTTTTGAATCTTTTAAGTGCTCATCTGCTAATGCTTCCTGACGAAAATATGTCACAAATCGCAATAGATTTAGCCAACATTGCCGTATATTCCGATAGAATTTAATTAATTCTCTGCTTAATATGAAGGAAAAATAACCAAAACAAAAATAAAACAATCTATAAAAAAACAAAAAAAGCAAACGAACAGAGCATAGACCTAACTCTGTTTACATTCAACAAGAGCAGACCACGGTTAAAAATACAAATAGATATTTTAAAAATAAGAACGTTTACTAAGTGATAATAAATAATGTGAAGGTGGAGGTTAAACCCAAGCAATTTAGAGGGATAATGTGTACATAAATTTAACGTTGACCTGCTTTCCAAGTACAATGATGCTCTGACGTGCCACCTTTCATCCTCTATCCAAGTCCATACATAATGCAAAAGGAACCAGGTGGTGGCATATGAATGATTAATTCTAATTCTGTGAAGTTTTATGTTTTGTTCATATTATTTTAAATTTGTAAAATACTCTTATCTGAATGGGAATCACAAAATTTATGAAATGTAAATAACTGCAATGAATATTTAATGTTCTATTGATATTAGACATGAATAAACTAAATTATGTCGTTGTTTTACTTGTTAGATATTGTACATCATATTCTAGCGTGAAATAGCTTGATAATTATTATTGAAAAATTGGCCCAATTTTAGGTAATGGGTATCTTTTCTTGGGGCGATCAAAAATTGTAGATTCGAATCCATAGCGTGCATTGCCGCCTTCTTTGCCAGGGTACACAAGAGATTCCGTAGAAATTGCATATAGCAGCTTTAATACATTTAAGATTAATGAAAAGGCTAATATTGCCTACATTTATTTTTCCAGTTAATTTTTATTTACAGGATTTTCATTTATTTTATTTGAGAATGATAATTATAATCATTGCAGTAGCTGGAATGTGAGAGAACTGTAAAGAAAGAAGTTAACAATCATTTTTTCAAGAAAAAAATAAGGAAGTAGCTTACACATTTTATTATTATTATTATTATTATTATTTATGTTGCCGATATTACACACTTGAGAAATCATTGATTTGAAATTAGTTTTCCAAATTTAGAAAATTACATCCTTGTGCATATTAATTGAAAGAAACAATGAATTTATTAGTTTTATGTACAAAAATATACAGTAATAAAAATTCACTATTGTATACTTTCGAGCATAATATTTTCTTTTATTTATAATAAACTTACTAACATTTCCTTATGTATTCCTGCTGTCTTATCTCGCATAGTCTGGGTGCTTCTAGATGTGCGACCAACCCGTATCTTTCTTCCGATTCATAAAATGCATCCTATATTTCATTTTGTTGCACTTTTACGATAATAGCAACGTTAATACTATCAAAGATTTTTTTCTTTTAGCTACACATATTAATTCGATTTTTTTGATATTTTTTTCTTGCCTGTTGGAGTCATCGTTGTTTTAATTCTGAACTATTACATTAAATTAAGGCAAAACAAAAAAGAAAATGAAGGCTTGTCTGCAGAGAGGAAACATATGGGACAAATCGCCAGAAGATATATATTTTCAAATGCCTGAGAAAGTGCAGATATTTCTAAATTTTGGATACCGTGATTTGGCCTTTGTCCACTTCCATTAAATTTCTAAAAGTATTTTTACATCCAAAGATGGTTTTCACTCATTCGTTCGGAAAGGTTTTTTAATATTTGGACATGCTTACACTGTATGCCAAAACATATACTGCACGTGTATTTCAGTAATTAATTATATTCCAATACGTATTTCAATGGTTAATTCGTTTGATTGGTCCAAAGAAATTTCACTTGAACTAACCATAAAGACTAAAGTAATGGCTTTTCTTCATATTATCTCTTGCCATGCTGTCTGGTATTGAAATAAACCAGTTATCTGATAGAAAAAATAGCATTAAAAACGTGTAGTGTGCATATTCTCGAAGAGTCAATTATATATGTAGAAATCTTAAAATCACAAAGATTATCAACAAACTGAAATGGTTCAAATGAAATTCATTTCAAATTCTTTTGCCAATTTCTAACATTTTCATATCTCTATTACTCGTAATTTTGAGGAAACTAGTATAAAATTATGTATAGATTGAAATTTTTAATGTATGAACTTCGTCCGATCTCTTATTCATAGAATAGTTATAGAATTACTACATTCTTTAATTTATAAAGATGTTGCTCAGACGCAGATATGCCTTCGCAGTCGCTGGTTGTGACTACACTATTCGTTAATATGAGAAAACTATTTGAAGATGATCTCACGATCATATTTTGACAGATATCAGAAAATGAAAGAATACCTACCAATATTTTGCTTTTCTGCCTCCGACAGTGTAATTTATATATCTGCGTGATTGAAATTCAAATATAGAAATGAAGTCTGAGTATTTTTGTGCACTAAGTAACATTGCCTTCTGTGGAGAACAGCTCGACACTATCACCGAATTTTTATTTTAAATAATTTTTAAGTAATGACACTATTTAAGTAATTTTCATTTTAAGTAATTACATTATCACTGAGTAATTCATTTCTCTTCAAGGAAAACTCAGCGATTGCGAAGGCATATCTGCGTCCCGAAGGAATTTATTATTTTCAATAGAAATAATTTTCTTTTGATAGGTTCAAAATCGGTTTATATCGGCAATTTCAGTAGAATTGTCGCTAGTGCGCATGCCTACAATGTTTACTAAACGATTAGCGCTCCTCATTTATGTAACCAAATTTGATGTATTTAAGTTATATGTTTATGTATGTTAATACACAGTATAAGAACTAAGACTTTTAAATTAAAATTAATTTATACTCATTCCTCGCAAATTAATTTGTATGCAAATTATCCTTTACGAGTAAAGGCCAACTTCTATGATATGCAGAACAAATACAGAGGGTTGATTTAGATAAAATGAGACGACTTTAAACGCCGCGTATGACCTTGACGGAATGTGATTTGCATGACTCGTCCACTATTCATGGGGATTAGCTTTGTATACACTTGTTGCTGTTATTTGGGACATTTCGTGCTGAAACATGGCTTTCAAAATCACAGCTTTTTGGGAAGGGTATATGTGTAGTGTATGGGTTGTAAAAGGATCGAGAAATGATTCAATCAGAGTCAAAGTATTAAATGAAACAAGGGCTTTAATATCTAACAACAATCAAACAACATTCTAACATTAAGGAACTTAAATTCTAATATATACAAAACAGTAAGGATCTTAAATGAACCAGGGTTCCATCCGAGTTCGTCAGCAAACAGTAGAAACAAACATGATTGCAAAGCTTACATAGCGATAGGTCAACATCCTTTTCTAGTACATAATTCCAAACCCAAGATAAAGCATACTTAGATGATTTATAATTTAGAATTCTATCTGAGAAAACTAATGACAAAAGGGAATTCAAAGATTGGCTAGACTAGATACATCTAATGTTGTAACAAAGGATTCTACTACCTTACATGCTGGGACGATACTGGCGGCAACGAAGTCGGGAGAGAGCTGGAGACAAGTGCAGGTCAGGAAGACTGATTCTGGAATGCCTTTCAAAATTCCCGCTCCCCTTTTATATCAGAACGGAATTCGCAATGAATCTTGGGATACTCCCTCTGGTGGCGAGGTCAGAACTATCCATAATACTTCCGGAACAGGGGGGAAAAGGATCGATATTGAGATCAAAGGTGATATACACTCCCAGCATGCAAAGCAACAAGCTTACTTAAACATAATTTACAAAATGCAAAATACAGATATTACAATTCAGGATCAATAAAATATACACCAACATATGAATAATAAAGTGTTCCAGGCTTCTAGATTCCTGCAATATCAAGATCAATTTACAAAAGGAATAAATAAGAATCTATCATAAGAACAAAGAGAGGAATCGGAAGGTAGGCCTAACCGCCCACATGGTGCGCAAAAACATCGATTCTTAAAACGATGGTTATCGAGGTATCGATTTATCATTTCATTGTTCTTCAAAACATCGATTCTTGCACTGCTTCTAAGTACAATAAATACATATAACAAAACTTTACTACAATAAAATCAATCATAACACAACTGACAACGTCACATATGTTTGGCCTTTCCGACGCTAACTTCAGTCTTTCGTGCATTGTGGAATTATGCAAACGAAATGGTATTGTGGTCTCCAAAGCTAAAAGCTACTGTGGGTCGAATAATCAAGATGAACAAATTGCGACCATCTAATGAACGTGGACGAGCAGAGAAGCAGACCAGAAACAAGCCCCAGCCAACACGCCCAGCTCAGGTGGTGCGAGAAATCCGGTCTGAAGTGCTGAAAGAAAATCCCCCCACATAGAGAAATCTAGCCCAAAGGAAAGGTATTTCACAGGCAACAGTCTCCAGAATAATTCATGACAATCTTGGGCTGGAGCGACGTCATAAAGCGCAATAGTTTGGATACACATGGACAAGGCATCAAGCCACACTGCCAAGTCATCTGTGGCTTACTACAGGAAGATGGAACAGGAGACGGGCATACGAGTTATTCCCTTCTCCCATGTGCCTGTAAAATCTCCTGACGCATCACCGATGGATTTCTATGGTTTTGGTCTCCTGAAACGACGGCTCGGAAGTCGCCGACCAAGAACCGTTGATGGGCTATGGAAAGTGTGTCAGCAGGTGTAGAACGAACTTCCCATGGAATCCCTCAAACTCAGCCTACTTCAGTGGAAATTACGGTGCCGGGCGATAGTCCAACAACGTGGCTCTCACATCGAACACAACCGATGGTGGCGCCATGGTATTACACTATCGTAACAGAACTGCAAAGTCGTCTCATTTTATCTGAATCAACCCTCCGTAAAGGAAGAAGCCGGAGACCGACTCAGATTACCTTGAGGTTGTAAGTTTTGAAAGTTTAGATAAAAGGCGAGCTTATATGAAGAAAAGAACGACAGCGGAGGAAGCAAGAATTATTTGTAGAAATAGGGATGTGAAGCGGTTTTTGTTTGGAATGATTTAAGGCTAATTTCCTTCTTCTAACTGCTACTCCCAGTAGGTTTCAGGCATGATGGATTTGCTGTTGTTATTGTTTGAATAAAGGTCGCTAAATGGTAAAAGCAAAACCGGCATGGAGGATTCGGTGGATATTTTCATAAATTCATGAAGTCCCGGCCGTTTTTCTAAACATTTAAACATTTTTTTAAATTTTCATGGCGTATTTTATAATTGATAACTGATAGAAGATTGGTGAAAATTTACATTCACTCTAAGCACAATACGGAGAAGTATTACATTTGCTAAGCAGAATGTGTTTCATTTTCCTGCATTATAGAATTCAAGTTTATTTATCAATAACATGGTCAATCAATTGAATGCATTTATTATACCGGATAAACTCATTTTAAATAATGCAACTGAATATCTCGAAAACCAAAATATGTTTCTTAAAGTTACATCTGAAATGATTACCCCCGTGAAATGCTACAACTTTTATCTGAGACATTTTTCTTTAGTGATTTTCGTTTTAGCTGCATTACCTAAATTTGACACCTGATTCAGAAAATATGTATAGAGTTTCTCTACCAGTTTCTGTATCCTTTGTCTAATTACAGAAAATTCTAAAAGATATTTCCAGAGAGTTAGGATGGATGTGGTTTCTTTTAGAGCGGCCATAATTTGATTAATTGATTTTTAAATTTATCTCCGTTTTAATATAAAATTTTCCTGGAAAACAAGTAGTTTTTAAATTAGTAAAAGTATAACCAAAAGTATAAGCACCATATTAGAAGCACTATATTAAACAAGCACAATATTACTTTGTGCACTGTAATATTATTATGAACGCACGCAGTGGTATTCAACTATGGCCCACTATCAGGTACACTTTTGTCCGTACGTTTTAAACTGCTTAAACTTTTAAGTCTTAAAGCAGACAACAAGAGCTCATATCAGTCCGACAACACGGTTAACTTCATGTGATAGAATAAGGCGGCCCGCGCGTTTCTTCTTAAAGGTGGCCCTTGAGCGCCACTGTAATTATACAGAAAGTAGTCAGACCTATATGTAGCTCGATCTCACGCAGAAATGGCACCAAACTTGGCAGAGGGATAAATGACATCATTGGAAGCAGGATTTCACGAAAAAGAATTGTACTTCCAAACGTCGCCGATAGGGGAAAAGGTGACAACAGCGCCAGTAATTCGGGCTATAAAGATATGGCCAAAGCTCCGAAAGACATTGTGAAGACCAGCTTAGGCTACATTTTTCTGTGGGGTTATTTGAAAGGACGTTGCATGAGATCCCGAACTTGACTACCTTAAAGAAGAACAAGACACGGACTATTATGAACATCCCTTGGGACATGTTACGATCAGTCGTAGAGAATTTTGTGCAGAGGATGCAATGTGTAACCACCTTCAACGAGAACGGCGGTTACATTGAAGGTGGTCGATGTTTCTCCGGTAAAAAGAATGTGTTGAATAAAGCGTGATATTTCACTTCAATTTCTTCTTTGTTATTCATTGTCTTTTCTTTGTAACTCTTTTTCAGTGCACAGCGCTACCTTTTTTCCTATTGGCGACGTTTGGAAGTACAATTTTTTTCGCGAAATCCTTCTTCCCATATTGTCATTAGTCCCCCTACCATGTTTGTTGCCATTCTGATGTAAGATCGAGCTACAGATACCTCTGAGTGCTGTCAATTTAATTATAAACACCCTGTATTATAACAACAACATGCACATTAACTTCCTTGTAGAATTCAAGCGAAGGAATTAAGAATAAATTTTTTTTTAGTAAAATTTCATGTTCCGACAGCATTCCAGAAATAAACTTTAAGCTATTATTGTCCTGATTAAAATCTAATGAATTATCTATTGTATATATCTTTATACAGCTGTTACTGTTCTATATAAAAATAACAAGATATTTCCAAGAAAAGTCTCTAAGATCTGAAAAGAAGGACATTTTACCTTTAAGTAATATGAGATAAAAACCAAGTAAAGGCCTGCATTCCACTAATTATATGAAAACAAGGAACATTTCTTGTTGTTAGTGCTCAGAGTAATTAGAATTGCGATTGTACACACTCCTTCCAAGCTGAAAAAATATTCAACAGATGTGTAGGGTGGTTTAACAGAAAGAAATATAAATCTTTGTATAATATATACTGTAACTTGTCTTATTTTGCCTTATATAAGCAATCTTAATTTTGATAGATTAACATTTAGGAAATGTATATAGCAAATAAATAAGTCTATTTTAAACAGTTGATACAATTGTCACAAATCTTGCCATTTGTATTATTCTACAAAATTCAAGATGGAATTTTGGTCTTTCAAAAGAAAACTTTTATTGGATTTGAAAAATGTATAGGAATTTTCCGCAAACAAACTTGAAATCGTGCTACTTTTAACAAATAAAATAGTGAAGCTCCGAACAGTTTCCTTCCTGCCTTTGTCTGACTACTTATTCATAGCTCTTGTGTCCCAAGAATTGATTTTTCCTACTCCCTTGTCTTACGGTCTCAGGTATGAGCAAATGCTTCTTTCGTTGCACTTCATTCAGGAGGGAGTGTGAGTCACATGAAACGATACCAGCTGACGATATTCAATGTTTCACTGAAAAATAAAGGAATTTTGGATTTCATTAAGTTGTATACACTCTAAGGATGATCAAGTTTTTACTCATTTACACTTGCCACTCTTAAACATTAAAATATTGAATAGTAATTAATTTTATAATAGTTAATTAGAATATTCTCTGCCACGGTGGATAAATGGGTACGTTTTTGTGTTACAGCCATGAGGCATTTATTTAGCCGTTGATAATTTTGGATATCTATAAATTTTATATAAAGCACAGAAACCTAGCCTGTATCTTAGAATAAACGAGAGTTAAACCCCGTTTTAAAAACTAGGAAATTGTTTTTTTTTGCTATAGCCCAAATAAGAATAAACGAAATTTTATCGAATGCTATTTTTGTGAAATACTTCCGATTTAATACTTCAGTACATGATTTTTCGTCTCTCTCTCTCTCCCTCTCTCTCTCTGTTGTCTAAAAAGTCAATTGTTGAAACAAATTTTGAAGGTTGGTTTTCTACAATAACTTTTTATGTCCACTGTTTCTCCCCTCAAAAACATTATTCTTCTGATAAAAAGACGGCGGATTCTGCACGAGCATTAGTTACTGCTCTGCACATCATACCTACGTTGCCTGAAAAAGCGCTACTGGTAAAATTGTTCTATGGTTCTGCGGATAGAGCACATTGTTGAACATATAGGGGAGACATATTAATGCTATTTTATTATGTTATTTCACATTGATAAAGCATATAAAATGTGATTATGTGTATTACAGCGCCACATATCGGCGGATTTTTGTACTAAAATTTTTTATTTAATAAATGTCAAACGCATCATTTGAATTATCTGTTGTTCAAATTTTATCTCATTTGGGCCAATAAAACGAATTCTACAGCCCTCTGAAGTGGGAAACTTATTTCTTGCTAACCCTGTATATTTAGGCTACGCAAACCTAAAACTTTGGCTGCCAGGACTTGCTGGAGTTAAAGTACTGGAGAATTTACTACGAATATTCATATCTAATATCACGTAAGATGGATAATGTAGTTGGAGGTAGCGTTCGGCGCCGAGCATGTGAAAAGAAGTAAAAAGAAAAAAACGTTTATTCCAACTTCTACAGCGCTTGTATTCACGACGATTACCTGTATTTGCCTTGCATATATTAAATGATTTTTCATATTAAATGATTTTTATTCAAAGGTAAAATTCTGCGACCCGGATTCGAACCAGGAACCTCGACTATCATGGCCGACGCCTCTACCAATTGGGCTATCGCAGATAGTCGAGGTTCCTGGTTCGAATCCGGGTCGCAGAATTTTTTTTCCTTCCATTTTTCAATTGAAAAATCATTACCTATGCTTGGAAAGCTTCTCCAGTTCATAATTATTATTATTTACTTGCATATATTAGTTAATTTACGTAGTTCATTTACATAATTAGTAATTTAATTAGAATAATAATAATTGGAAAATGGTCTTTGGAGGATTTTTTCACGCCATTACCTCCAATATTGATGAATAAACAGTGAAGAATAGTAAAGAAAATTCCACGGCCTGGATCCGAGTTCTTTACTATTTTTCACTGTTTATTCACAATTTAATTAATATATTAATTTGAATGTTAAAGATCACCTTTGTCCTACGAAAGATGGACTATATGGGATGAAAGAATCGGAATATTTCACTTAGAATAATTAAATGTTGATAAATTTATCCGCATGTAGTTAAGTATCGTCCACCTATCAGTTTTTAACTGCGGAAGAGGTAATTGATATTTCCTAAACTGCCCCCACAGTTAATTTCGTGGATTCTTTCGTCTCTATAAAAGTAAACACTTTAAATGCACATTTTCAGTAAAAGCTCTCCTTGAGTTCCTTTCACTCGAGGAGAGCTTTTAGCGAAAGTGATGCTGGGAATTGGCATTAGTACGGTGCGTCAAATAACTATAAATTCAGTTTGGTATACTATGCAAATGTGACACGGCAATAGTAAAATACTTGATTGCATATACCCCCAAAATGGTATAGTTCACTAACTTAACATACAAGTATTTTGAATACTGTATTTGTGTTTTAAAAAGTAATCTGTGAACCTTATATGTGTTCAGAAAATATAAACTCACCCGTAAGAAACAATAAAATCAACTACGTATATAGACGTGTGTTTAAGGTATATAAACAGGGTGATCCAAAAGTCCGTTCACCCAAAGATATCTACCGGGTGGGCAAGAAATAACGTGAGGTGTTCAGAGCTCGCTAGCGGGAATTCTATTAAGTCAAATGCAGTACATTCTGGTGTATATACTTAGTGGAACATGCAGTTTCGATTTCTGCAAAAAAAAAAAAAAAAATACCAAAAGTCGTCATAGGGGGCGCTTATTTCAAGAAAACAATGAATACCTAATTGTCAAATGAACAAATACCGTACAAACCAACTTTAGTAGCAACAATAAACAATGTTTTATTTTTAATTACAAATGTGTTTCAATATGACCACCAGTGTGCTGTTCCAATAGCTGCATGCGGTACACGACATTTTCTACGGCAACTCGCAGCATATGTGCATTAATTAGTCTGATATGTAACGTTATTTGGTCCTTTAAGGTTGACAGGTCAGGAACATGTGCTTGATACACAAAGTTTTTCAAATATCCCCATAACCAAAAATCACAAGCGTTGAGATCAGGCGACCTGGGTGGCATACCATGGGAAATGCACGACTAATTATTCTGTTGTCTGAAAAACGTTCTCGCAAGATCTGCTGCACCTGACATCCGATGTGCGGTGGCGCACTATCCTGCATAAAAATGGTAGAATCCAGACAACCATTTTCCTGCAATCGTGGTATCACAAAATTCTCAAGCATATCGGCATACCTGGCAGAATTGACGGAACAAGTCACCGGTCCACGGGGACGGATTTCTTCAAAAAAGTACGGGCCGATGATGAAAGAAGCAGTAAAGCCGCACCATACTGTTAGCTTCGGTGAATGCATAGGAGTTGGCAGACACACTTGTGGATTTGTTGCAGCCCAAATACGGCAGTTGTGGGTATTGATATCACCATTCAAATAAAAATGTGCCTCATCACTCCATAAAATTTGCCATGGCCATGCATCATCCACTTCCATACGTGCTAAAAATCTCAACGAAAAGTCAGTTCGGGTACGTTCATCTCCAGGTGTGAGTTTATAGGGATAAAATGTCAATATCTTATGCAATATTTTCCTCAGCGTCGAATATGGGATATCTGTTTGGCGTGCACACTGCTGGTACCCTGCACAGTAGTCATCTCCTGTTCCACAACAGCAGTTGCAACTTCTTCAACGTGTTGCTGCCTGATTCGTTTGCGTCCCCGGCCTGGTTGCACTCCTAGAGTTCCAGTAGATTCAAATCATTCAATCACTTTCCGTAAGTTAGTTATGCTCATCGGTCCTCTTCGTAACGTTTTCAATCGCCGGAATTCACGAAGGGCAGCACTTGCATTGTCGCTCTTCTGATAAAAAACTTGAATAATAACGCCCGGTCAGGCAGAGTAAGCGTCATCGTCAGGCCATTCGTTCGTGAATGATGGGAAATCCTCAGCCTTGCCTTTTATTGTCATGATTGCTCAACACGGAACGCGCTTAAGCAAATGTATTCATTGTTTTCTTGAAATAAGCGCCCCCTATGGCGACTTTTGTACTATTTTTTTTTTTTTTTTTGCAGAAATCGAAACTGCATGTTCCACTAAGTATATACACCAAAATGTACTGCATTTGGCCTAATAGAATTCCCGCTAGCGAGCTCTGAACACCTCACGTTATTTCTTGCCCACTTGGTATATATATAAAGAAGAATGTTTGTGGGTTTGTATGTTTCTTATACAAATCTATAGTTTTATACTGATCTTGATGAAATTTTGCACAATTGATCTTCAAACCATGAGGAAGATCTACCTCAGATTTCGAAAAAATAATAATTATCGATAATAAATCGATATTTATAATGATGGCAGGGCATATTAATAAGAAATATCTCATGAGCAACAATGCAAGGAAAAGTTTGTGCAACAATAGGTATCAACAGTTGTATCAACACGCAATGCACCAAGACAATGCAGGGATCAACAATATATATCTCAGGCCAAACATTTTTATTTCAACAGCACAACGCACCTATTCATGCAGCAAAATTCTCTAAAGAATAGCTTTGAACAAAAACAGATCACCCTTTTGGATTGGTCGGATCTCAATCCTCTGAAAATCGTTTAAGCTGTTCTTGCAAGAGAAGTGTATGGTAAAAGTATACAACAATACTGAAAGCTTAAAAGCAGTTATAACTTCAGTCTGGAGACAAATTCCAGAGATTCTGATACATTACAGGTGCGATCAATGCCAGATAGTGTTTAAGGTTATCCAAAAGTCAGGAGTTCCAACTGGATATTAAAACTTATCAGAGGGGTATTTTATTCCTGTTTATGACATAATAGATAGACACCGACCATTTTTGTATTTGGTATTATATTAATTATACATTTTTCAGCTGTGTTAATAATTTTTACTTTTCAGATAAATCATATTGTATAACAAAGATTGTTATATTAAATTTGAGGATCATCCGACCATTGTATGGTTTTTTATCAAGAAAAAACTATCTGAATTTATAATTACTGGACTTCATTATAACTTATCTACACACATGTCTCCCCGCAAGCACTGTAAGTGGTGAACACAATAGAACACATAGAAAACAACTAAGTGTTTGGTTCAGTTATTTCTAGGAAAAGATCTCGTTAATTTTCAGGAATTTTAATACTTTCAGTTCTTTCCATCCATCTTCAAAATATTGCATCAATCCGGTTATCTAATTTCCACACACCAAATTTTAATTGTGCTTTTCTTTTTAGCGTTACTGTACATTTCTTTTCCAGTTTATGATTGAAGCAGATAAAAACATTTCATCTTAAAAAATATATATATAGAATATTTCTATCTTCGAAAGAGAAGAAGAACGAGTTTAGGATTTTCTCATTACAGTAAATGAGCAGGAAAAACGGCAATTTCCTAGAGTAATCGGAAAAACGTTTATCGTATGAACGTTTAGCGAAAATAGAGATTGATGGCAGTTTAATGGCCAATTTTTGATTATTCAGATAATTAGATCTTTTGGAATATGAATCTGAATTTAAATAAACGACAATAACAGGAATTGGAGCCTGAATTTGTTCAAGATCCGTAGACAGTATTGCATGCATAAATCTAGGTAACGATTGTGCTCTATATAACAATAATAGAATGGACACCTCCTAATTTATATGAAATCTGGCTTGCGCGTTGGAACTTGTGCTCGCATATCAGCTGCTGATGTAATGTTATAGTTTCTGTGTGGTAACTTGCTCGTGTAACGTTTCGTTGGTGGCTTAATAACTTAAAAACTTTGAGAGAAGTGTAGTAAATAAAGGAAAAAACAGAAAACACTACTCCACATAGAAAAATATTTTACTGACCTATTCTCAGTAAAATATTTTTCTATGTGGAGTAGTGTTTTCTGTTTTTTCCTTTATTTATTAAGGTATCCACAGTTTCGGCTATTTTTCTATTTAGAAGTGTAGTAATTGAGTACCACATTGCAACATGCTTAAATCGTGAAATTTGGGAAATTCGTGAAGTTATTGGTATATTGTAAAGAAATGGAGTACTACAGGCATCGGAACACATTCTCCCCACGTCAGACGATCTCAAAACTTACTGAACAATCTTAAAAAAATCAAGAACCATTTTTGAATTCAGTAAAATTCTAGATGATTTCATTTTAGATGAAAAATAATACGAGGGTAATGAAACATTTTTAGTAAAAAAATCCCTAAAACCGATCCGCAATCGTATTAAAGCGCAAGATTCATAAAAGCCGCAAGAAACCACTCCGGATTATCAACAAGGAGTTCTAACGGGCAACAGGAGTACATTATAAAACTTTGTGGAAGGAACTGCATGTGCTCGGCATTCACGGAAGTTTAGCCAAACATCTCGTCAAATTACAAACTTGTTCAGTATCAAATTCCAAACAAAACAAAAAACTTTCTTCCAAAATCCGATCAACGGATCACCCAAATATCCCATTCAATGCGCTAGAAGGCGTTAAACGTTCTTGCGATTTCGGCGCATCTTATACCAACTTATTTACTTCAAAAGAGAAAAACTCCATGCAGTTGCAACTGTAATAATTCCTTGGTAATGAAGTTTTATAATATTGGAGAGACTTTTTGGCCTGCCTAAATTTTTTTCCTTAAGCTTCTTTTTGGAAATTGAAATCAACGATAAAATCAACAATAAAGATATATACATGTATTTTCAAATTATTAATCAGCTAAAGTACAATTTCTATCTAAACAAATAATGAATATGCGCACGAAATCAGGCCTTAATTACTGAAACCAGTTTGCCGAAAATCATATTAATGATATTTATATAGGAAAATATTAGCAATTGTGACTTAGAGTTTATTGTTAGAAAGAAGTATGATGTTGTAGAAATGTCAAAGGATCGTGCTGGCAGAGATTAGTAGATTTTTGAACTGTCTTTTAAAAATTGCTTTTTGTTAATTATTTGCTCACATTAAAAGTCATGATCTGAATGCTTTATGAAATCATTAATATTTCAAACCACTCGCCGCTCAGTTTAACAATTCCAAGCTAATTTCTATTATCAAAATTTTCAGAATTAATGTAGTAAGCAAATGGTGCATAACGTCGTTAAACTGTTGCAAAACTCAAGTCACATTTAGAAATCTTGCAATTTTTTCCCCACGTATAGTTGATAAAGAGCATAACAAAATAATTAAAACATTTATCGTAGGCAGCCATAGAGCTCGTCATCGTCAATGCTTCGGCGATCATATAAATATGGAGAAAATCCAGAATGAATGGGATAGATAGTCAAAGGTCAAATCGAGTTTAATGGTGCCGAATTAATTCTTGGCCCAAACATCCTGCTGGTGATTTCCGATTGATGTCCCAGAAAGAACCAGTAGGAGTTTGGAAAATCACGCTCCACTGAACTCTTCTCCCCTATAAAAGGACTAATAACTGACCGACCGTTTCCAAATGCTGGTTCAACCCTGACATTTTCTGTCAAATAGCCAAATATCAGGGGTTCATCGTTGTCTATCAAACACTTTCAAATATCTATCATTTCAAAGCGGCTTTGTGAAGCTTATGTCGACCGCTTTTTTTGAATTAGGACTTTAACGCTGGAGAAACCACATTTATAAATGTCCTAAACATTTTACCATTAAAAAATTGATATTCATATATAAAAATCGAGAATAATGTTTAAGTATAATGGACATCGATATTCGCATCTAGAAATTGGTTTCTAATTTTAATTTGAGATTGTATTCTTATCATATTTAATATAATATCCTTAAAAATTTCCCCAGACAATTCAGCTGAGCTTATCCAATTAGAATTTCCATATATCCAAGCATGACCAGATATTTCAGAATTGTTCATCAAGTGTTTGCCGGTATTCGGCTGCCAATTTTTGTTTTACTATTTAGCGGTTTAAATTCTCAGTGAGTAGCTTCTCAATTATCACTTAAGAATGTGTTCCAATTTATTTTAATTTAAAATTCTTGATTGTTATAAATTAAGATGTTCCCTATGCCGTTCAAAATTTAATTTACATAAAATTGAGAAACATCGAACTTGGCTACTTAAATTTTGAACACTGATCAATTTATTTATTTATTATAAATATAAAAGTTCTGCGCATTCTAGTTAGTGAAAATCTGCCAAAAATTCAGATATACCGGGTGGGCAAGAAATAACGTGAGGTGTTCATAGCTCGCTAACGGGAATTCTATTAGGCCAAATGCAGTACATTTTGGTGTACATACTTAGTGGAACATGCAGTTTCGATTTCTGCAAAGAAAAAAAAAGTACCAAAAGTCGCCATAGGGGGCGCTTATTTCAAGAAAACAATGAATACCTAATTGTCAAATGAACAAATACCGTACAAACCAACTTTAGTAACAACAATAAACAATGCTTTATTTTTAATTACAAATGTGTTTCAATATGACCACCAGTGTGCTGTACCAATAGCTGCATGCGGTACACGACATTTTCTACGGCAGCTCGCAGCATATCTGCATTAATTAGTCTGATATGTAACGTTATATGGTCCTTTAAGGTTGGCAGGTCAGGAACATGTGCTTGATACACAAGGCTTTTCAAATATCCCCATAACCAAAAATCACAAGGGTTGAGATCAGGCGACCTGGGTGGCCATGCCATGGGAAATGCACGACTAATTATTCTGTTGTCTGAAAAACGTTCTCGCAAGATCTGCTGCACCTGACGTCCGATGTGCGGTGGCGCACCATCCTGCATAAAAATAGTAGAATCCAGACAATCCTTTTCCTGCAATCGTGGTATCACAAAATTCTCAAGCATATCGGCATACCTGGCAGAATTGACGGAACAAGTCACCGGTCCATGGGGACGGATTTCTTCAAAAAATTACGGGCCGATGATGAAAGAAGCAGTAAAACCGCACCATACTTTTAGTTTCGGTGAATGCATAGGAATTGGCAGACACACTTGTGGATTTGATGCAGCCCAAATACGGCAGTTGTGGGTATTGATAAAACCTAACCATTCAAATAAAAATGTGCCTCATCACCTATAAAATTTGCCATGGCCAAGCATCATCCACTTCCATACGTGCTAAAAAAATCAACGAAAAGTCAGTTCGGGTTCGTTCATCTCCTGGAAGCTATTGTTGAACAGATGTGAGTTTATAGGGATAAAATGTCAATATCTTATGCAATATTTTCCTCACCATCGAATATGGGATATCTGTTTGGCGTGCTATTGCGTGTGCGCTGCTGGTACCCTGCACAGAAGTCATATACTGTTCCACAACAGCAGTTGTAACTTCTTTATCGTGTTGCTGCCTGATTCGTTTGCGTCCCCGGCCTGGTTGCACTCCTAGAGTTCCGGTAGATTCAAATCGTTCAATCATTTTCCGTAAGTTAGTTATGCTCATCGGTCCTCTTCGTAAGGTTTTCAATCGCCGGAATTCACGAAGGGCAGCACTTGCATTGTCGCTCTTCTGATAAAAAACTTGACTAATAATGCCCGGTCAGGCAGAGTAAGCGTTATTGTTAGGCCATTCGTTCGTGAATGATGGGAAATCCCCAGCCTTGCCTTTTATTGTCATGATTGCTCAACACGGAACGCGCTTATCATTGTTTTCTTGAAATAAGCGCCCCCTATGGCGACTTTTGGTACTATTTTTTATTTTTTTTTGCAGAAATCGAAACTGCATGTTCCACTAAGTATATACACCAAAATGTACTGCATTTGGCCTAATAGAATTCCCGCTAGCGAGCTCTGAACATCTCACGTTATTTCTTGCCCACCCGGTATTTTTATTTCAACTTGTCAGATGGCGATTTCTAAGGAAATTATAATGGGCAGAATTTTTCTTTCAAGAGAAATAAAATAGCTTCCCGAGTGAGTATCGAGAACTACAAAGTATACAAAAAACATGCAAGAAACCACCGATAAGTTTGAATTTTAAATACTACGTGTTTGTAAATTAACCTGCTAAGAAAAAAAACCCTACTTCCTGCGTTTTCATTCGTTTTTCCTGTGAGAAAGCATTTTTAAATCATGTGTTTGCAACATAGGTGAGAGACAGTTTCTAAATTTCTGGGCAAGGAGCTATTGCATATTTCTGTACTTACTACATAAAATAAGTACGTGAAATTCTTTTACATAACTTAATAAAGCACACATGTTCACTGGATTGTGATTAGAAATGTGAAGAGTACGTATATTGAAATTAATACTTATATTTCTATTTATAAATTGCATGAGATATTCATAAAAATGTTGGTAATTTTTGTAAAACTAAAATTCTTGCTTACAATTTACATCTACCGTAAAATCTTGAATAAAGGCCGGGTATTCAAATAAACGCTGGTCTCGATTAAAGGCCGGGTGGTGTTTTAAAAATAGATTAAACGCCGGGACTCAAATAAACACCGGGTCTGATTGTATTTCGGATTAATCGTATAAATTCCGGGGGTAATCGTATAAATTCAGGCGTTTTTTGCACCCATTTTTTGGGTATCTTAACGCCGGGTCTTAAATAAACGCCGGGTCTCGATTAATCGCCGGGGGAGTCAGGACCATTGTGACAAATAGACGCCCGGGTCTCTATTCAAGGTTTACAGTAATACTATTTTTATAAAAAGAACAGCGCCGCAGCTATTGGGTCCTGGGAAAATTGTGCCCGTTTGCTGTATTTTGTGCTCTCTTACTGCGTTCTGTATAGCCCGAGTACCACCACTTATGCAAGAGCCCTGGACTTATAAAAGTAAAATATTAAAATCTCTAACTTAAAGGTAAAAAACGCATTTCGAATAGTTCTTTCTTAATAGCAGTGTATCTGATTCTGCTGAGAACAAGGAAAAACAGCGTATCTGCTTGGAGTCTTCATTTATCCGAGAACAAAATCATTGAAAATTATCTTGTAGTAAAATACATTACTCCACAGAGAAAATGCGCCATTATGAAAGTTTTATCGTCATTAAATGCAAATTTCGCAAAATATTTACTAAAACAAGTTTTGCAATTTCCGGTCAAGACGACATTTGAAAGCGCGATAAAAAGAAGGGCAGCTATTCGTTAAGCTAACTTTTGAGTAATGAATCAGTCCCTTTCATTGTAGTTTTAACAAATTGAATTGATTTCACAATAAAATTCTGAAATAAAAGCCAAAGCGAGTCTGACAAATTCAATTTGCACGATGGTTTATGGTAAAAAGTCTCAATTAAATGCGTTAACTTTTGAGTATCTACGAAAAGTGATTGCTAGTGCCGTTATTCATTTAAGAATTAAGCTTAAGGATTGAATTTTACTTTTCATTTTCTTCTTAATTTAATTCCTAAAGCAGAAGCTGGCTTCCGTTTACAACCTTTCACTTCTTAAGCCGTTAACGACAGTTTCCAGAAGCAGGTGACTTTACTAGAGTTTACTCATAAGGCTACTCAGTTAGTCTTTGCGACGTTTTGTGCCAGAATAGACTGTGCAAAACTAGAAAACTATAGTTGAATTTGGAAGAACGAAATATGAAATATGAATCGTAAGATGGATTGTTGCCCGGACCCCGATGATCATGCGACTTTTGAGTGTCCTGGCCTGTCTCTCGTTGGCCTCGGCACAGATAGCGGTGACGTCAAGCCGTAGCATGATCACAAACAACAACTGGCAATATTTTGAGGAACCAACTCGCCGACTGATGGCGCCACTGTCAACATCGAAAACAGGTAATAAAATGGTTACCGCTATTTTTCAATTTTAAAACGTTTAGTGCCGTGTAATAGTTTACGTGCAAAGTCCAAAATTACACCTCTAAAACAAGAAAAATTGGGAAATGGATGGACTAAGCTTCTTGGCTGTGAAGAATTATGTTGGAGAAAAGTCCGACGTGCTTCCGAAGACGAAAAAACTCTGAGAGCCAGGCGTATTATTTTATGCGTAAAATGAATGCTTGAAATTCGAATGAAATATGAACTTGTGCCTCAAAAATATAGGAATTATGCCTCGAGGCCCTGCATGAAGTAATAACAATTACAAAGCAATAAATATTATAGGAAAATGCAATTTTTCAACTTACACTGTTTCAATATTAACAGCAATATTAACAGCAATAAAATAAATTTTGTTTTGAAAAAAATGTTAAGTGTTTTTTCCAAAACAGTACTTACGTTCCGAACACACTTCGTATTTTGCTCGTCTTCCTCCATGCTTTGCTTGTGTCCCTCCAAAGGGGTTAAATGTAATATTAAATTATTAAAATTAAACTGTTAAAACAATATTAACATGAACTGTAATATTTAGTATATTAAACGCATGTACGGATAGGCAAAAATACATGTAAAAAGGACTATAATACAAAATAGATAAGGCACGCGCTTTTTAAAAAGTATTTAATATAAATATCTAATTAAAAACATTGTAATATTCATGTGTGGTTTACAGTTAGACCGTAGCGGCAGCAATTATTTAACCTGTTTTCAGTGATTGATTTTTTGACCACCAGATATCAGACACATCTGGTTGGTTCTCGAATATTCTCTGTAGAACAGGGATCCTACCAAAGTTGTCTATGTCACCGACATGGCATTCTTAGAGGTCGATTCTTAATTAAAAACCACTAATAAATATAATTTAATATAAAAAAATAATACAAAAAATAACTACATTTTTCTTAGCATTTTAATTGCCAGCTGATAACGATAGTAAACTCTGTATAATTATGAAGTAAGCCAGGCATGATCATTCGGACGATGAAACCTTTCTCAATTGTTGAAGCGTTGAACACGGCTGATAGTTGTATGTCCTTTACTAAAGAATAGATGTAAAGTAAGCAATCTAAAAATAATCACAGAAATGTTTTTTCCCTTGTTCTATTATAGTTAGTTTAATACGAGGGGCGATTGATAAATAAGATCTCCATGGCTGTACTTTTTTTATTTGTTAACCGATTCTCAAAATTCTTTTTGTATCTTATACTCACATTTGTCCTCTATGTAAT
>JAHWFO010054830.1:990369-1003400 GCA_023313115.1 Rhysida immarginata | reverse complement strand
TCATGATTCAATGTTTCGGGTTGCAGATTCGAAACTAAGTCATTTTTTTTAGTTTAATCTTCAAATATTTTTTTTTATAATTTTATCCTTGAAAATTTAATTTCTAACACTATTACTGGTCGACATAATTTGACCAACAATGGGCAAACGGACAGTATTAATTTAATAAATTTAAAGCAGCTGACACGGATGGAGGAAAATTTCATTTCTGTTCTTAATTAAGAATTAGGAATCAATAAATGTGTGTATTTAACGAGACAGGGTTTCCTTAATTCAATATTTGATAAAACGCCATCATTATGAAGCTTATACTATAATTACGCAGATTAGTCGTTGACATTTTTTTTTTAATCCGTCTCATTATGCGTGAGTAAAAATTTCTCTAATGAAAATGAAAACAGTTGTCCAAATGGAAATTCATAATTATTAGAGCTTATTCTCTTTAGGCTTCATTCGCCAGCTTCTCAAATTGAATTCGTACAAATTTAGGGAGAAATAAAGTTTTCAGCAAACAAATGATCTCCCTGGAGGAAAGAATGAGAAGCAAATATTCATACCGATTCCCAGCCACTTTTGCATTCCGCTCGAATTGAAACTTCAGTATTTTAAATTTAAAAAAGGGAGCGAGGCAGAAATATATGGAGAAAGTGTTCTTAAAAAAAAGTGGAAAAATTTCCTTGATTAAACTATCATCTCTCTGCGGTGAGGCTTTAATTAATCTGGAGCCCGATTCTTCTAATTGAACCGAATGAAGTCTTTTCTGTTCTTGTGATTGTTAATTACGGCGATGCTGTCCTGGCATTCCCTTTTTAAACAGGAGGGGAAAGGTCGGTGGGTAAGGGGGATGGGGCTTTGGGGAACACGGGAAAAGGGTTAAGGTCCACGGGGATTCGTCCTTGTGCCTCTGATCGGTCTTTGGGAGCCAACAGCGAATGGTGAGGGTGGATGGAGGAGAATAGAGAGCAACTCGAAATCTCTCTTCGTCTCCAGTGGTTTCCGCACGGTTTCTCCTTAAAAGCCAAAAGCGAATGGGGTAGGCGCTGTCATCTGCTTTAGACGACGCTTCCTTCAAAATATTCCACGCAGAAATAATTTCTGAAAAAGTCCAAAAAAGTATTGCTCAAATAAAAAGAAAGGAAAAGAATTTAAGAATTTTGTGAAGTTTAAATTTTTCAGCATTAAAAAATACTCGAAATCGAATCCAAGAATTTCGAAATGAAAATCTGAAAAGTGAAATAAAAAATGAGTGATTTTTTTATTATTTGTGAACCAATGGAAATAAAGTGCAATAGATAGATTTCCATTCTAACTTTTAAGTTCCATAATTAAAGCATCGTTTGCATTATCTGCTGGAAAATAAGTAATTTCAAGGCCATATTAGTTTACTTAGGTTCATTCTCTTTCCACTTCTTATTTCTCGATTATCGTATGCAGGACGAGGAATATTTTTTGCCAATTTTAACAGAAAATATTCAAAATATTTTTGTCTTCTCTATCATAGCCTACAATGATAAGAGAAATACTGTTGTTGTTGAGTTCCTTCAAGTCGAAATCGACTTCTGGTGACTGTGTGGATATTTGCTATCCATTCACAGTTTTCTAGGGAAGAGTGATAATGCGGTGGTTTCCCGTTGCCTTCCGCATGATGAAAGGATGATAATGAAGGAGACAAACACAAACATCCATGCCCTCGGCGGGATTCGAACCCGCGACTCGCTGGTTTCGAGAGCGGAAAGACCTGCGCCTTAACCCTCTCGGCCACCGAGCCGGCAGAGAAATACTAGCTGCATTCAAAAACTCCGTGTTAGTCGTGTTAAGCGTGTCGTGTTAAGCTTATAGCACGATCCGTGCTGAGGTTAATTTTTGAATGTGCTCGTGTTGTCTGTGCTGTCGAGCACGATTTGTGCTGCCACTTGAATTGAGACCGATCAGGCCGAGTATTGTTACATCACCTACGGTAGGGTATTGTTGATGATATTTCTATAAATAATAAGCACGAAATTGTCCCTACCGTAGGTGATGTAACAATGTATGATTTTTCCGTGAGAAGGCTTTCTCTCTAGGCGGTATTGTTTTGTCTGCCTGAAACAACAATGGAAATCAGCTAAATGAACAGGTCGTTAGCATCGAGTAAGTCGTGTCCTAATTATCGTGGTTACAATTTTACCACCACATGGAGATAGTGGAGCTATTAGCGATAGGCACTTTACTTTCGACCCAATCTTCTCCGATTATCAAAAATAATTTTTCTGCTTTCCATACCGATGTTCTTGAACAAACAGAGTTCCTTCTACACTAATCATGGAATGATGGCGCAATTAATTCGTATAACTATAAAATATTCAGGGAAGCGGCGTTTTTCCGCCATTACTGCTTTTCATGAGAGAGATGAGGAATGCCACAATGAGCATGCGCGCCAATGTCGTGCTAGAGAACTAATACGAACACGGACGTAAAAAGCCCGTGCTCCGTGCTAGGCGTTTTGCAACACGGGACACGGTTCGTGCAGGAAGTGGACATCAAATTTTAGCAACACGACACGCTTAACACGACTAACACGGAGTTTTTGAATGTAGCTACTGACCATTGCCTTCAAACGGTGTCCACAAAATCTATGTGAAAAGATCAGGATTCAGCACCACCTAGCGACAAAAAATTAACATTGTTTCAGTCGCTTGTGCTGTCATGAAAAGTTATGAAAAATGTTAAAACTGAATAAAGATTACTTATATAAAAATATGTTCTTGTGATGTTTTGGTTGAGGTGTGAATGAGCAAGCTTTCCATATCATTGCACGCTATGTGGCGACTGAAACAGTGTTAAATTTTCTAGATTTTTGCGGACACATTTGAACAATGGAGGAAGGCCGATGGGCAGGCTTTATCATTGTAGGTTATGGTTTCTAAACAGAATTTCTTTATGCTACTGCTTGACACCAGATGACAGTATTATGCCAAGCCATTTAAAGCTCTATGTATACAAGTATGGACAACTGACGCCATTTTTGGCCTTTACGTGGGTTCACTCACTATAGACTGCTTATTAAAATTCGAAAATCACTCGTTTTTTATGTAATTTATGTATACTTACGATGAGCGTTAAATTGCATAAAAAACGAGTAATTTTCGAGAGTTTTAATAAGCAGTTGAGCCTACGAAAAGGCCAAAAATGGCAAAAATGGCTTCAGTGTCCATACTTGTATATATAAAGAGCTTTAAAGCCATTCACCGTTACCATTTGCACACCTACTATCCGCTTTCCACGAAAATGCCCCTGAGTTGTTGAAAGTGTTCACTGCGCGCGCTGCAGTCGTGGATGCGTCCACAGCACTGACAGGGAGGGAACCTTAACCACGTGCATAACAGCAGGCTCCAGCTGCCGCTTTCCCGATCTTTCCCTGTTCAACGGCATTGAAAATTTTAATTGTACTACTGCTAGTAATCAATTCAGTACTGCTACTACTCATTATATTAGTACTCAACATTGATGGAATCATCGAATTCCAAGACAAAGCTCACGTGTTCCCTGCCAGTGTTGTGGACGCATCCACGACTGCAGCGCGCGCAGTAAGCACTGTCAACAACTCGAGGGCATTTAGCTGGGAACTATAGGCGTATTCGGCAACTCAGATCTGACTCAGATCTGACTGGATCAGAGGCGCGAAGCGTTCGGCAACTGATTCTGACTGACTGACTGCTCCGAAAACGTGTTCGGCAAAGGACATGTGACAGATTAAATCCAGTCAGAATCGTGACGTTTGCTCAGTCGAAAAATTTCTGACTGAGGAAGTCAGAAAATTAATCCATGACGTAGCCTCTCTTCTGTCCATTGTAGCAGGGGTCAAGGGTAACAAAAGATAAGGAAAAAACGGGTTTTAATCCGTTTTCAAAAGGGTGTACTGCGGTACAGCTATGCATTGTGAAATTGCATGACCTTGCCGCGAAAAAAAAATTAAGAAAAAATAAACATAATTAAGGTGTGCTAGGAACAAATAAAAGTTTGAGAACCCCTGCACAGGCGATCGTTTCGATACGAAAACTTTTCCCTCCTACTACAGGACAATGATTGTATTTTTATTCCGATAGGATTAAAAATATTTCGTTTTCTTCGCTCTCGAAAATGGCTACAGCTGATAGTAGCCTTATTATCGTTAACGCTGTTTTAATGGGTTCGGGATAGTGAGGATTCATTACTAATTGTCATGTTTATTTTCAAATTAGCCACGTTGGGTTGCTCCATGAACTATCTAATGATCTATTCTGCAGGTCGATGTCGCTTCAGTCGTCAAGTCAGTCAGATTTTCAGATTTTGCATTCGGCACTTCGACTCAGATCAGCTCAGATGCAAGTCAGAAAATCGTCATAGGTCACATGACCTAGTCAGATCTGACTCAGTCAGATTTGAGTTGCCGAATATGCCTTATAAAGGACACATCGCTCGGATGGGGATCTCTTCTAAACAGCAGATATCTATCTCTAAAATTACATGGCCGAATTCGAACAAATTTTGAGAGCTTATAGGAACTAACTTTTTCTATAATCCGTCCAAATTTCCAGTCCCTTATTTTAATAGTTCCCGAGTAATCGAGTTCTCGAAGAGGGATTTGGTCGTGAAATTAAACATGTGCGACGGTGAAACTGTGGTTAAAAAAAAAAACACTTGTTGCCAATCGTTTAAGTCTCATCCCCATGATAGGGTATTCGGGTACCTTTTTCAAATTTAATTGAATTTTTTAATGACACATTAACATTTTTATCAGTGTTTTTTTTATAATTTTAAGCTACTCGTTATTTAACCAGTTGTGAAAAAATTTATTTTAAAAGATTATTAAATATTATGATAAAAAATATGGATTTTTTTTCACCCGTTATGTCCCTGCTGAGAGCCCCTGGGTATATCAATGGCAATATAAACAGAAATTGATTTTAACATATTTAGAACCAGATAAAACTGACATTTATTTCCTAAAAGTACATTTAAAAAACTGGGTAATATTTTAAATCATCTTTGAAAATTAATTAAAAAAAAAAAACTAGAGGGAAGCGTGGGAAAAAACTAGAGGGAAAAAACTCTCGCGTGGTAGTTATTACTTTTCATTAATTGAGATCATAAATTAATTTTCAGTTGATTGGTCGTTCACACTGATTCTTTTCTCGGCCATCAGCTAATTTCCTTGTCTGTTTTTAGACAATTAATTAAGAATTCTGCATAAATTCATATGAATACCCGGGTACTCATCATTGATTAATAAACAATTTGTTTACCCGTGAGATTGATTAATTTGTTGTTTCAATAACAGTCACATTCCAATAAGTAACAATTCCTTGACCATTGGAAATGTCATGAAAGGCAGCTATGGCAAGAATGAAGTCAGGAACCCATAAATCCTTAGAAAAGTTAGTGCAAAGGTAGAGTCATCGTGTAGGTAGCAATGACGGACGATCTTAGTCATGTGATTGCTGAAAATCGTCTATAGATTGTAGTAAGTTTTCAAGTTTATATCTTTCTTAAAAATGTTCGATAAACGTCAACCCTGTACTCTATCTTATGCCACGCACGTTCCAGCATATCAGCATCGATTGTAGCAAATGCATCCATGATGTTTTGACGAAGCCCTAGTCAGTCTCTTGATAAAAGGATTACCTAAACCTGGATTGAGGTCAAGTCACTTGAAAGGTCAGGCAAGAAGAATAGAGTCCGTATCAGATTTAACGGGCAAATGACAGCAAGAATATCGCTATTGAGATAATGAACAATTAAACAGAATGTAGCATAAAATAAAAAAAATAACAACACTTTTTTAGGAAAAAGTTACAAGTTCATTAAGGTATGATGTAACAAATATGCGAAATGGGGTCCCTCCATTCGATAGCGTTTTTAACTTACAGGTAGTAGTTGTCTAAAGAGGGAGCTGAGCGTGACGTTATCTTTGACAAACAGAGCTGATTCTTAGCGAACGTCTATTGACAAGCGTTGTTCAAACCTAATCGAATTTCGAAAACATAAGCATGGATGATTCACATAATATGAGGAAAAAATAACTGATTGTGTAATATCGATCTATATGAATGCAATCCTATGGTTCTAGATTAATTGTTCGATAAACAATGTCTCAAAATCAATTTTTCGAATGCAATTTATTGATCAACATTTTTCCGAATGACAAAATTTTTCAACAACGTTTCGAAATCCCTCCACACAGTCTTTTTTTTGCCGGATCATTAGTATCCAATGTTTTGTGCAACTCCACGCATAATTCGTCGGTTCCCAATGCATGTTTAGTCCGTTTTTAAATACACTATCACAAATATCATTGAAGGATGTAGAAGAAATTGTTAAATGAAAATTTTACGTGCTAAATTAAGAAACTCTTACTATTTTCGGTCCTGTGGGCCTCATTGGTCACTGTTTTCCGTTACTCGAACGCCTTCGGCGTAGACTGCCTTTATAACCAGAGTGTGGCCATGAGAGGCCAGGCAGCCATGTTGTGTCCAATCTGTCTGTAGATTAGTGTAGCAGAAACAAGAAATTTTGTTCTTTTGGCATTAAAAAAACCTCGAATTAATGGAGTGAATCAATAAATCGAAAATAAAAGTCCACTTTTAATTATTAGAGAAAAAAATGAGTTGAAAATATGTAAATTAAAATTTATTCTTTGTTTTTTCCCATTTTATGTTTCTTCCAATTTTTCGTTTATTCCCATTTATTATTTCATTTAATTATCAGTCACAATTTTTGTTAATAAAATGATTATCCACCTTATCAAAATTTTTATTAAACATTACATAATTAAAGAATAAATCAAGAACTTATTAAAAAAAAAATGATAATTTTTCGTTACTGAAAAAAAACGAAATAAAATAGATAAGCTTATATGAAGAAAAAAAAAGGCTAATTTATTGACTGATTTTTAAATTAAATTTAACAACAACAAAATACAAGCGGCCGATATGAGTTTTCTGAGAGGTGTGGCAGGTGTTACCCTACCAGATAGAGTGTACAGCAGCACAATAAGGGAATCTTTAGGTGTTGAGCCGCTACTTCTCCGCATTGAGAGATCTCAGTTGCGCTGGTATGGCCACGTGATACGGATGCCGCAAACTAGTCTTCCTAGGCAGTTGTTATTTTCCAAGCCAGTGGGTAAGAGACCAAGGGGTCGGCCTAGAACCAGGTGGCTAGACTACATGGAGAATCTGGGTTCGAGTCGCTTGGATATTACCAGGGAAGACATTCGCCTGATGGCGGAAGATCGCGATCGCTGGAGATCCTCCATAGGGCTGCTGCCCCCGCGACTCTAACGGATAAGCGGGTTTGAAAAGTAAGTAAGTAACAACAAAATACAAATGAAATTTTAAATATGTAAAACTGAAAAATTAATTTCACGACAATTTTGTATGCATTGCCGTACTTTAGCTATCATAATTTCCTGTACATTTTTTTCTGTTCTTTAACAATAAATTTCTTTTTTTTAACATCCAACATTTTCCCGTCAACTATCTTTTTCCCACTGATCTTCATCAAAATGTTTCTTTTAAAAATCAGAAAAAAGGCACTTTAAAATCAACAATATTTAATATCTTCTTTCTCCTATGATCGAAAAAGAAGCAACAGGACAAAATGCAACTTTGTCAGATCGGAGCAGTTTTGAAGTTGCCATCTTTTTGAGAAATTATTTTCGTTTTACCTTTAAACGAAAGGGAAATTCAAACAAAAAGTGAATTAATATACTGTTTAATGAACTGAACATTGTATATATACTGTTTTAATTAATGTATTATGATGTATATTAAACGCTAATTTCGTTTTCACTCCATCAGCCCGAAGTTCGTTTGCGCCCCCCCCCCCCGCCGCCAGTCATTGCAGCGCTAATATTATCCTCTTGTTACAATGTAAATGAAGTTAATCTTTAATAAGGGTAACTTGAGAAAATGCATTCAATATGTAATCAATAAATAATGCATATGTAGTTGTTTTTATTTTTACAATTTTTAATTTACTTATTAATTGTATAAAATTTATTTAATTTTTTAATATTTATAAAATATATTTAATTTAATTTTTCTAATTTACTTTTTTATTTATGTATATAGTTATTTTCTTTATAATTTTTGTATACATATATCAAACAAAATAAGCAATAAAATTTATTTGGGGTATTTTTTTAGTAGTTTTTATTTTATTTGGGGATTTTTTAGTGGGTATTTCCAGCAAATTTAGTGCGGGCGCAGCCGTTAGAGTTAGCAACACTGCACTTGTATAATACGATCTCACAAATTTAGGAGTTTTAGGCGATTATCGTAGAATAAATACGATGTATCGAAACATTTGATTTTTACTAACCTCACAAAGGCAACTGTTGTCTGAAGGTTTCCACTTTACTCTTTTCGTCTTCGCGGCCCAAATCGATCGTCTTTCTGGATCGCGAGGAAAACGTTTCATTATAAAACCATCTTCAGAGCGATTAGAACACCCTACTGCAGCACAGGAAGGCGCTTTTGGTCACTAAACTCTTTTAAAAAATTTTAAAATTACAAAAAACCGTCTTATCTCCACACAACACTATGCAAATTTGGACACAACATGGCGGAAAATAGCATGTGACAATGAACAACCAATAGAAAACTGTCACTATAGTAAACTGTCCCGCGTATGGCCACACTCTGGTTATAAAGACACTCTACTTCGGCGTTGTCTACAACGCCCCCCTCCGGAGACAAAATAATGATACATACTCCAATCTATTTGGTTACAGGGGACAGTTGGTTTCCCCCCGGCCGGTTACAGGAGGTTAATGGTCAGTATTTCGATTCGAAAACTTGAAATTCGAAATTTATGTCATTCAAAAAAATTCGCTTCTCGAAAAAGTGAACTTCGAAAAAGTGGACTTCAAAAAATTGAGTTCGAAAAACTGATTTCGTTTTGTCGGTTCCCTACTCCCATATAGACTGCCGAGCTGTCCGCAAGTTGGAAAAAAAAATTCGAAAAAATTTGGACAGAATACTATAATTTGTAATGATTATCTTAAATAGGGATTTTTTTATACAGGAAAAAATTCTTGGTGGATTCTTCACTATTAAAATCGAGTTCTATGAAGGTTTTATAGGAATTTGTTGAGAATTTTAGTTTCACAGATGATACTCTTTAAGGAAGAAATTCATGAATAAATTCTAAACAATATTTGATGACCCTCATTAACCATTCTGTTAGAAATAAAGATGAACAAAGTGAGCGAGCTGTATCGATAAAGGAATCAGGATTTTTTTTTCTAGAATCGTGTCAGAATAATTGGAAAAGAATTGTCATTATTTTATACTTTCTAGGTAAAGTTCTTGCTGCTCGACTGTGTTTTACTCACCAATCAATGGCGATGTGGCTTCATTCTGTTTCATTTGAACTACTGCTGCATAAGTACGTTTGCATAATTTATTTTTGAAGTCACTCTTCTGTCTAAAAGAACCAAGCTTAAGAATTACATGAATTCAATAATTCATCACACTTAGTAAGATGGAAGTGGTTGAATTAATCTTATTTAATTTTTCTACAGTGATATAGTTTGGTGAAATGTGTAATTAATTTGATTAATGATTGAATGCTGACTTGATAATATTTTATTCGTGTATATTCAAATAGTAACATTTTGGAAAGAGACTATTATTCTTGAAAGTATCAATGCTGAATCCTTCTGATAGTCCATTTGAATTTGATATTCTGATAGTTAATTGATAAAAAAACAGATAATGTATGGGGCATCTCAAGGATCATAATTTATTTGCTTCACACGAATTTTTCAAAGTGCATTGAATAAAATAAAAAGGTCTTCGCTATTTGAAGACATTAACAAAATTTAATAAAGGAAACGAAACGTGCTCATGTCAAGGAACGTCTATTTTCATGAACGAATGACAATTATAAATAATTGAAGAGTGACATCAGTCGACACTTGTTATTGCTGCAGAAAAATAAAAGGATGAATTACGTGAGTGGATAGAAAATAGTGAAATCAATCTAACTATCCCAAGGTTTGTTTGGCTGCACTGGTGCCTCTTTAATGATCAACTTCATCAAGCAAGTGGAGAAGTTCTTTCAAATGCTCTATTTTTTTCTTCGCGTAAAGATGACATGAAAACACTTTGATAGATTAATATGGAGATTACTTTCTATAGTTTAGAATGCTGTTAATTCGCTAAAAAATTAAAGCAAAAAAATTTCAATAATAAAATTCCAATAATATCATTGGAAAAATATTAAGAAAAATGGAATTTCTTAGATATTATAGAATGAATAAACAAAAACTTTTTTAATGTAAGAAACACCTGGAAACAGAGAGGAGAGAGAAAGAGTCCCTAATAAAATTTATTCGTCTATAAATGTATATTTCACTTGCAATGCAGCCATTATCAATATGAGCCCAGAACATCTCTATCATTTTCCTTTGCGTAGCTCACCTTATGCTAACGCTAGAACAACTGCGGACGTAAACCTATCTTTCACATTATACGTATTGCTGTCTAAATGCTGAAAATGTCCACTTGAAAATCTGTGAATTTTCAGTTAAATGTACACTATAAACAATCAACATTAGTCCAGCATAAGGTGAGCACGGTCAAAGGGCTGCTTCTCTGGCAGAAAAGGAGAAGTTTCTATTCTTTTCGGATAGAAAAGGGTACAGAAGTCCTGAACTCATATTGATAATGGTCGCATTGCAACCGAAATGTACATATATGGACGAATAAACCTTATTGTGGGCAATTGGAAGCTCTCTCTCTCTCTCTCTCTCTCTCTCTCTCTCTCTCTCTCTCTGTTTCCAGTTTTGTGGAGAAGATATAATGAAGCTGTGGATAAAAGAAGATACAATACTTCTTGTCCACATAAGATGGAACAAGTGGGATGTTAATGGAAATATTCCTATTTAACAGAAAATTCAGGGATTATTAAATGGACATTTTAATTTAACAGCAATTTATTTATATTTATTTGCGAAATAGGAATATTACCATTAGCATTCCACTTGTTCCAAATCTATTAATAAGAAAAATCGGTTCAATTGCTATAATCCTAGAAGGGTAATGTTAGTCGAATCGATTAACACTGCTTCTGCTTAGACTTTTGGCTATCTCTGTGTAACAGTCGCGCCAATTGTTTTGGTTCCATACGTCAACTCACTCGACATTTAGCTCTTGCAGAAAGCGCATGCGCTGTTCCGGTAAACTTCGCCGGTTTTTTTTAGAAGGCACACATTAGCCGAATCGACTTATGATTAGCCTTTATCTATCTTTTGAGATTATACCAACATTCTTATTTTTGCAATTGTAATTCTATTTTAATTATTTATGATTGTATTATTATGCAGTGGATTTAAAAAAAGTTTCTAGTTGTATTTTAGCACAAGAAGAGATGATAAAATATTTTGCATATATTTGCCTAGATTACTGAACATTAATAAACAAATTGTTATTGCTAGCACCTCAGGAGGGTTTTTTATTGGCAATTCCAGAAAAAATATACCAATCCTAAAAAGAGGAAAATCGGTGATATTTGTTGGTACACAAAAATCTGGTATGTAAAAAACATGCTATTACAAAATCGAAATGTGCCAAATGGAGAAGACAACGTTGAATTATGTATTAATTGTTCCTGAACTTTATATATTAAAATATTATAGAAAATACACATTAGACAGTTTGTGATTTTTCGTACGAAAATTAATAAATACGAAAACGAAAAATAAATACGACATTTAATATTTTTTGTCTAAGATGGATTTTTCGTTTTCGTCTATTCACTTTCGTAATGGAATTTTCCAAGATTTTCTTAGAGAACTTCGTATGCAATTTTCGTATGACTAAACCAGTGCGCATTTATCTGGTCATCAGCTCGTTTGTGTTTTGGGGCGATTCATAATGAACGCCGAACTCTTGTTTGACGAAAGCAAAAAATATAATCATGAGCATATACGAAATTAACACTAAAATTATTTCGTTTTCGTATATTTTTTTTGATTTTCGTACGAAAAATTGCAAACTGACTATTGTTTAGTTTGTTTTGAGTAAGACCTTGTGTTTTTATATACGAAAAAACAGAGCATTTATATTTTGTTATTTTTTGAAGTTTTCTTCAGACTTTTGTTTTGATGTGGAATAATAGGTTATGTTTTGCAAAGCGCCACCACCAGATCGCGCTAAAGCATTTCCTCCTAGATTTTTGGTATTGCAGACTTCCTTATGTTGTAAATAAAAGCACATGGTAGATCGTTTTAATTGTATCGTGTTTAAAAGTACTCTTGTTATTTTAAAATGGATTCAACACAGAAATCTAAAGGATGTGATAAATTTGCAGGTAATTATTTTTTGTCTTGAAATAAAATACTGTTTGAAAATTATTATGTAATTATTAATTTTCAAACAGTATTTTATTTCAAGACAAAAAATAATTACCTGCAAATTTATCACATCCTTTAGATTTCTGTGTTGAATCCATTTTAAAATAACAAGAGTACTTTTAAACACGATACAATTAAAACGATCTACCATGTGCTGAGCATGTGCTTTTATTTACAACATAAGGAAGTCTGCAATACCAAAAATCTAGGAGGAAATGCTTTAGCGCGATCTGGTGGTGGCGCTTTGCAAAACATAACCTATTGGTTAGCGCGTTGGCGGTCCGAGCCAAAGGTTCCTGGTTCGAATCCGGGCTGCGGAATTTTCTTTCCTATTTTTCATCATTAATTCGAACAGCTGAGGTAGGCGTACTATTAAAACCCTCACAGACCATCTAATGATTTATTCTTTAAGAATTTACGCCTTAAGGCTGGTTTCCATTTAGCGTCGGTTCAGCATCGGCGTCCTTTTTTGCAATCGTCGCCTGTGAGACGCGCCCTGATTAGCACGCGAGCGCGGTCGTTTTCCATTTAGCGACTTTCAACAGTTATCCTGCATCTGGTCTGATCTGATTGGTCGAGTCGCTGCAAACAATTGTCGCTCTCTCAAGGTGATGGAAAAAGAAGATATCAACCACTCCGGTCAAGTTCACGC
>JAHWFO010054830.1:932833-990269 GCA_023313115.1 Rhysida immarginata | reverse complement strand
CATGTGCTGAGCATGTGCTTTTATTTACAACATAAGGAAGTCTGCAATACCAAAAATCTAGGAGGAAATGCTTTAGCGCGATCTGGTGGTGGCGCTTTGCAAAACATAACCTATTGTATTGTTCTTATTAATAACATGGATTATGAACTTAAACTTAAATTCCATTGAATACTTAGAGAAATATATTTTTGAGTAAATTTCAAAAAAAGTCATTAGAATGAGGGTTATAAAAGTGTTAGTCGAATCGACTAATTATTAGCCTTTGTAGTCGTCAAGTATGATTAATCTTCCAGAGTTAAAGATGGTTGATAAAAATTACAAAAATGAGTCAAATGAAAACCTTAAAATTGCATCACTCGTTTGGTAATATTGTTACTAATGACTTAATGCTCTGTAAGTGGCAGCATGGAGCAAACAAGTTTCATGCTGTCATAGTAACATTGTAAAACCGAATGAAGTTTCCGCAAGTGTGTCACTGCAGCAAGTAAAGACATCTTATCTTATCTAGTACAGAGGGTAGATTATCGCAATCGATAATCTGCGGCACCTACTCCTACGAGGGAGTTTTGCGCCATCCCATTAAATAACGACTGCTACGAGATGACAGTAGCAGCCGGGACCGACGGCTTAACGTGCCCTCCGAAGCACGGGGGGTTTCATGATGGAAGAGCTGCTGCGGATAAACGAGCCAGAGGCTGTACCAACCGCTGGAAAACCAGCTATTGTCAATCGGCAAATGGGTCAGACCAAAGTCCCCCAACAGCCGCGCCCCAAATAGCTGTCCCGCCAGCGGTGGCCCTCAAGCCCTGGCCGTCACCCAACCAGCAGCTGGCCGCGCCTGAGGTTGCTGAACTCCATCGATTGGTAAGCCAACCGACGAGACAACCAGGCCACGGCCACCCCCAAGTAAAGACATTCTTTTAGCCCTCGATAACAAGAATGCAATAAGCTCGACGATCAGAAAATGGCTGAAATTTTAAGGCTTTCATTGACTCGCTAGTAACTATTAATAAAATTGGTAGAGACTTTACAACACAACAAAGGGAGAACAGAGGGAGAATTGGTCTGTTCTCCCTTTGTTGTGTTCTAAAGTCTCTACCAATTTTATCGATAGAAACAGCACTATGAACCCCTTACTCAACAACTATTAATAAATTGAAAAGCAAAAATGTCAGAGATATTTTTAAAAAAACTCATTTTTCATTATCTGGTTTCCTTGAATCTGAAAATTAATTTTATTAAATAAAACATTCTCTACAGTTTAAACCGATGTTATTTACATTTTCAAGACTTTGAGAAATTATAGTTATTCCCTCTTGGGGCATCAGAAGACTTAAAGGGGACTTTAAATGACAACTGGGCTGCAGGCAGAGACGTAGACTTAAAAGGGCAATCTTCACAATTTGTAAAGCAAAAAATTCTATACTGAAAAACAAACCTCTATTTAAGAGCGTGCATCTAACAGTCTGCCATCTACTTTAGGACAGTGAACGCTGCAAGGAGAGGAATTGAATTCGATTAATATTAAGGCTGTTATATATGCATTTATTTTAACAGTTGTTCTTTTCAAACGCAATTTAGCATGTGGAGAATATTACAGCTTTTAGAGTTCTACTGCATTTAAGGAGAAAGCTTGCATATATTATACAGAATTATAACATTCATGTTACTGGCATCATTTGAAAGTGCATTATAAGGGCTTTACTGAACAATTTGAATATTCCCGGGAGATATCCATTTTCTAACTTGTTGTAAAAAAGAATAAGTTTAAGAATAATGTGTTTAGTAACACCCAGATTTTTGAACGGGTTTCATCATTTCCTGATGCAGCACCAAAATTACAAATTTTTATCCAGGATTATGGGCAGGATTATGCGAAACTATTTATCCATATTTGCGTTCCCATCAACCTATTTCGTTTAACACAAACGTCAAGTCTTGTTACGGACCTCTTGACTAAAAATGGAAAATCTACTACAAATAATTGAGTGGGGCGATTTGCAATGCGATTAAGAATGTTTACTAATCTTCGTTATTAGATATGGTGCTCGTACCAAACCTGAGCGATCACGCCCGAGTTTTAGAAGTAGCTGAGAGGTCTCTTGATGGTGAAATCTGTTTAAAATATCAGAAAGAAGGCCAATCACGAAACATTTTGACTATCTATGTATTTAAGTTCCAAGGGTGATTCTTTCGAGAAAACTACTGCATCTTTAAACTTCATTTTGGTCTTAAATGAAAGATCTTAGTCTGTAGATTTGTCAAAGTTAGTTTTTGTGGACACAAAAGTCCATAATTACTATAATTAGCGGTAGTTTACAATTGAAATTATGATAAAAACTGTACATGCGCAAAAATTGGCTTCTGCGCAGGTGTGGTAGAAGGCCGTTCCTTTAACTAACATGGAAGAGTGCAACGCAAATTGCTTTTAAGCTGCTCTATTATTCTATTTGTTGCTCTGACAATTTTTTTATTAAACGGATGGAGATTAATAATAAGATGAACAGTTGTTTACTGTCAAAATATGGCGGGTTCCATCTAGTTTCCGATAATGAACAAGAAGAAGAATTTATATGTTAGATAATCCAATCTTCTTAACAACATTTACTTATATTAGGAGATTTCAATGACGATATACGAGATTTGAACTTAACACTACTTGATCAGAAATTTCTGGAATATGTAGAATAACACTACAAACATGATTTCACAAAAACGAATACGGTGTTGAACCTTTTTTATTAAGACCTCTACTCTCCGAGAAAGGCTTTTCACCTTCAACATCTGTCTCCTCAAATCATTCCTGCAACACATCTTGCTTTGTGACAAGAAGCGTTGTTAGGTTGATACAGAATGTCATTAAATGTTGCTGCCCTTTTACCTTATACAAAGTAATCATTTCTTAAACTCTAAAATTGATAATGTAAGTCATCATATAAACTGAATTTTAGGGTGGTTTCCAAAGTTGGGTGCTTGAAAGTTGGATGCTAACAAAGAAGATTTAAAATTCCAAACTTTTACAATATCCGCTACGAAAAAAGACGTCTCTAAAAGACGACATGTTGAGGCATAGCCCTGAATAGTTTATCCTTCTGCCATTAAAATATAAGATCGCCATCTATCTTTAACGTACAATGTTGCCAACGTTAAAATTTTTATCCTCAGATTCTCTATAACTATATATGGTGAAAAAATGACCCAAACCACTGGAAAAGATAAATAAATATAAATAAAATGAACTAACTAACTTAATCATTTTCATTTTATTAAAGCAAATTAAAGAACTTGCATAAAATTCTCGGGTGCTCGTAAATAATGTCTAATATCTAAAATGCGCAATTAAGTGGATTGTTTCAATTAACAAATTTTTTAAATAAAATAAATGTATTCATGATATTTTAAAAGGATAAATCGTTACGATTTTGTTTATTTTAATTCACTGATATAATTAATTTACATAAATATATAACACACCGTAAAATGTAACCGTTAATATGAAAATGAGTAAATGAGTAATATATAACGTGAGTTATTAAATACAAACGAATGATAATAGAAAAATTCTTGTGCGCATTTCCCTCATTCTGACCATTAGAATACGGTTCTCTTGGTCATACTATTAAAATTCAAAAGGTATAGCTGAACACTTGCCAGTCGTTTTCGTTGGCCATAGACAGTATGCTTTCTAAGTTTTAGTAACAGGTCGATGATTCGCTAGTTCGCAATATTGAGATAAGAGAAAAAAAGGCGGAGTTCACAGTACAGCAGAAAAATTAAATGATGCTTTTGGCTTATCGAATTAAATTTTCCTATTGTTGTGCAAAAGAGAGTCAGACAGGAATATGGACAAATTCCTCAGAGCATCATACAATTGTGAAATGGCATAATAAACTCTTGGAACGGGCTTGGTGTTGAGAAAGAAGGGAAGCGGCAATAAGCAGCAATTGAAGCAGTTAGGGAAGCCATTCAATGTAGCCCACAAAAATCTATCCGTCGGACCAGTGCAGAACTGAATATTCCTCGATCTACCGTCCAAGAGATTGCAGCAGAACCTACAAAATATAGCTAGTGCAGAAGCTAAGGTAAATGATAAACCGAGACGAGTCGAGTTCGATATAATGCAATGCTATCGCACATTGATGATGACAAAAATTTCTCGATCGTGTTACATTCTCCTATGAAGCTACCTTCCACACATCTGAGAAAATGCACCGTTTTAATTGTAGAATATGTATAGTGTGCATTGACCTCAGATTCTGTGATCGTACCGTTCTTTTTTGCCGAAAACATAGTCAACAACCCATGTTTCAGCAAGATGGCGCTCCTCCACATAAAAACTAATCCCGTAAAAGATTACCTTGATTGAAAGTTTCCACAAAGATGGATTGGAAGATCAGGTCCCATTGCATGGTCACCCGATTTTTTTCTTTCGGGGTACGTAAAAACCTTTGACTATCGGACTCAGGTGCAGGACCTTGCTGATCTTCGGAGGTGGATATTTGACGCTTGTGCATCCGTCACACCTCAAATGAAGAACTACAAACTTACCCGTCAAACTTAGTGAGTTTTCCTAACAGAAAATCAAAATCCGGTTATTCTCCTTATTATCAGTATAAGAATTATTAACATTTGATAGTAATTCTGCTGGACACGCTGTATATTAATTTCCTTCCGTCAATGTTTTGACGGGTAATTTTCCTGTTTACATACAGTAAAAAAATGTACAAGATCGTCCCCATTCTTATGATTAGAATCCTAACAATGCAGTGAGAAATCGTTACAGAGACTTGTTCCGAGTAAAACAAATTTTTAAAATTAGTGCAACCCTGTTCAATAAAATTTGATATTACTCCGAGAGTTTCAATCACGGGTCCTATTAATGTAGAATATTTATTCCGTTAGCTTACTATTTTTACAAAACAAATAGATTGTAATTTTATCGAATACAATAAAAGAATCTATTTCAGAAAGCTGCTTTATGTTGAAAAAGATTCTGGATTTGAAGCTCAAAAAATTAAAGGAGACTGTACATTGCCTTCTGTTACAAATGAACAGTATTAATTTTGGCAATCCCTATTGTGTTTCTGCAATGAGCGTGTAAAAAAGGGTGGCATTTCCCGCAAGTCGAGGTTAAAAGGTCTAATTCTGTTGGGACGGGTGGCCATTTTTAATTAAAAGTACTTGTCTCTAAACGGAAAAGCCAGTTGACGTAAAGAAATAAGATATGCACGAGAGGTAAATAATTTAAGCTACTTTCCTTTAATAAAAGTGAAAATTCTCAGGCGCTTCCTCTTAACTTAAATTTTTTAAATAAATAATGCGGAATATTTATTTAAACAGCCCTTATCGATATTAGATGAGGCTTAAATAAGTATATACACACTTGAATTAATGCCAGGTAAGGACATTAACATAAATAATATAAATGGATTTTTTTTAAATCCTGGCTAAAATTAATTTAATGATGATAAACGCAGTATTTAATATAACCTATTGTATGAGTGCTTTTCAAAAAGACAACAATGATGTTGGAGGAGAATTATTTCAAAAGTTACTTGAGAAAGTAATCTTAATGATAAGGTGAAGAATAATGCGCTGCAAATGTTCTGGGGCATGCAAAGAATGAATTTATCAGTTTTTGCCAATGCAGTAGAGTATTAAGAGAATTTTTGCCAACGTTCACATAAAAAAGTGAAACAGTGAGTAGGGCATAGAAAGCATAGGACATATGTTTTAATGTAGTATAGATGAAATATTTGATACGTGTTACTGGCTTGAGTGGACAAGAATATATTATGAATGATATTTTAAGGGACGCTTGGAGAAAGAAGAAACATGGTCAAGAGATTTGTAATCTATTTTAAAGGTTTAGACAAATGGAAAGAATGATGACCATTATGCTACCAGTATGAATGCTAAATGTGGAAGGGAAAGGTAAAATGATTGCTCGGGACCATTTAGACAAATAATTGAGACTCTATGGTTTTAAAGGTTTGAATATAAGGCGAAAACAAGAAATTATTTCCTGTGAAGTAGATGTAGGAAAGTAGTGAAAGAATGAGTCCAAGGTTCTTGTAACTTCTTAGTAGGCCCTTCTTAGTTTGTGACTGGAAAGATGTAAGTAAGTAATCTGTACACGGGAAAGATGTGTATAGATATTGTGAATGAAAAGAAGTTGCGAAATTTCTGAGTTTCAAAGAAACACCTTTATAAAGACGCAAATGCTACAGATTATATGTGCATCTTAAGAGAAACTACGGTAAGCATAATAAAAACTTATCATTTTAACATACCTTTATAGAGAGCTACTTAATCAACAACTTTCCCAGACAGAATAAGATGTAATGGCAGACGCTTCTCGTGATTTTCCAAAAAACCATTCTATGTTTTCGACAATACATTTATGTTTAAAAACAAATGCAAATTTTCCCCTTGAATTTTTATGGAAATAGCAACAAAGCTTTTCCCTTAATACCATTTCGTGTAATTGTACATGCATTATTAATCCCATCTTGTTAGCTATAGTTTGCTAATTTCTCAAATGCTACGGCAATTTCTTTCACTTCTAATAGCCCAGTAGGCTTTATTTCGCTTTATGAACGAAAATTAAGAATTGCATTTTCTGAACTTTTGCTGCCATGCATTTAACAGCATGTGTCATTAGATCTCTGAGGGGTGTCATTAACTCTCTGTAAAGGTGTTTACGACACCTGTACTCACGAACAACAATAGCCACAGTGCTTATTATTTCGTAGCAGAATTCACAATCGGAGCATGCGCCGCTGTATTAAAGACTTGATGAAGGTCCTGAAATTGAATTAAATGTTTAGATTTTACGTTTATCTACCAAACACTCATTAAGCACAAATCACTTATATATTTCACTGAAAAAGCTTCTTTAACTTGAATTTTTTTCGCTTCAATTCAAAATCTATAAATTAAAAAATTTAATTAGCCTAAGATTTAAATTAAAGTTTTTTAAAAATTCTATTTAAATCTTGTTATGAAGTATTAAATAAGTTATTAAATTTGGAAAATGTTTCAATCTAAATTGGAAAAAGTGTCATATGTAATAGAAATTAATGCCAGTTGCCTTACTAGAGATCTAGTCCCCGCTCATTTCATCCATGCACTTTATAATCATATCTTCTGCTAATTTCGTATAACTCAGGCCCGTAGCCAGGGGGGGGGGGGGTCGAGGGGGGTCGACGACCAGCCCATTATGGAAAAAGGTCCGCCTCCCAAATATGGACAAAGGTCCGATTCAGTGGAATTTTTGAAAAAAGGTCCATAATTTTTGAAAATCGACCTCCCCCTCCCCCCCCAAGATAACATCCTAGCTACAACCCTGTAACTAATCTCTAATACTTTTGCATTATGAAATTTGTAAAAATGGAGCGAGAAATTCAAAACGAAGTTTTTCTTCCTTAGTAGTAACACTATTCGCCGATAAACTTCTTCGTTTCTCTGAGATGGCGCCCTATGATTTTTTTTTCCTGTGGGAAGTATGAAAAAAAAAATTAAAATTAATGCATCTACCGTAACGCTTTTTTGGGTCAAAAGATTATATTCTTAACTATAGAGAGGAAGGAATCTGTAGAAATAAATTATGCACTTCAAAGCACATAGAAATTCAACAAGCGCATAAATCATAAATAAGATGAAGACTTTAAAAAGAATGAGCATTTAAATGATTCTTCAATGTTTCAAAATAATAAACTAGGAGGTATATTGTGAATGAAAAAATATATTTATTGTAAAGGAAAAACTTTTTTCTAGTACACTAGGTATCATTTGTCTTCATTCAAAACACTGAAAGCTAAACGTTAGGCCATTACACGAATTTGCTAGGTAAGACAGTGAAGTATAGTGGCGCTATCTGTTACCATACTTTCAATGTATTTCATAACACAGAGGAATAAGAAAGAGAGGGGAAACTCCCTATAGCCGCAAGGGAAACTTTTCTGAGATCACGTGATGAAAGTCAACCAATGAAACTTTCCTTAAAAACACTCCTGGTTTTGCGGTGCTACTGTCGGTTTCGTCATAATTACGTCATTCTCCCGCAAATGGATTGTGGGTGAAGAAGTCATTTATGACGTCATACAAATGCGTTGCTTAACGTTCTTTTCACCGGAATTATTTTAATAATTTAATTCAAGTTAATTAAAAACTTTGAAAACCGGTTCTGCGATGCAAGATTCATTATCACATATGAAAAGAAATTATTATTGCATTAGAGTTCTCTCACTGTATGGTGAAATGGAAGAGTTCACTTTATCGCGTTCAATAGGTAGTAGGTAGTGTCTAGCGGGAGTGTCCAACGCCACCTAGAGAACACAAGGTCTCTAGGTGGCGTTGGAGTGTCTCGGCACAAGGTCGTTATTGCGCATACGTGTGCTAGGGAATCTTGGCGCATAGCCAAGCTCAAGATCTGTGGATTAGGGGCTTTGCTTTCATTGAGAGATAAAATAGTTAATAAAATTATTAAGTTATTGTATGTTTAATTGTTAAAAAATTAAATAAATAAAGAAAATGTGTTTCATATTTACATGTTTAATTGAAAATTATGTTTTTAATTGAAAATTAAAAATTCAAAACTGCAACGAAATATACAATTTAGACAAATTAGACAAAATTTTTCATAGACTCCTTCTAAATTATCTACATTTGGAATTTGAAAAAGGATTAAAAAATAATACAATTTTTTTTCAAAATGTCCATAATTAATCATTAAAATGTGTAATTAAAAATTTTATTTTCAAAAATTTTTTCAAGAATGAATTGAAAATCGTGGAATTTTAAATTTTTAAGTGCTTGGGCAATCTTCTGTTTTTTTTTTAAATTATTATATTTGGAATTAATATCCACTTACTGATAAAGTTTTGTATTGTTTATATTTTTATTCTGAATCAATTTATTTTTGATAAAAATATCTTGAAAATATATATATTGTTTTCTGATCGAACTCAAATTTTAGAGACATATTATAAGTATTTTAATATTTTGTATTAAAGGAATCGATTTTGATGTTTCTTTAAAATTTAGAATATTGAATTTTTAAAATTGTACGCAATTCTAAGAAATATTGATGTCATTGCTGATGACACAAGAAAAATAAAACAATCACAATTTTTACTAAAGAGTAAATGAAGAATGGTCTTATGAGGTTTTTTTTTCCACGCCAGATGTTTTAAATTGAAATTTTTATCAATCACAATTTTAATGTTTTTCTTTTTTTTCACCCTAGAGAAGAGTGGCAGAAATAAAAAAAAAACTAAAATTATTTGTTTTCTGCTATTTCTAAACAAGCAAAACAAGTGCAAAAAGTCATAACATTAATAACTGATATTATTTTGCACCCGAATCCGCTTTGTGTCATTACTAATTTGATTGTCAATTACTAATTCGAATCCTCAAGACTTGAGTCCAAATTAATATTCGTTTAGAAATGTTTGATTATTTTAAATTAACACGTTTCTCAAAATATAATTCAAATACTTGGTTACGTCAATATGGAGCGCTAATCGTTTGACTTAAAATAGTATTTCCCAATAATTTCCCAAATTTCGAAATATGAATGTTATCTTGAAAAATTTCAATTGTTAACATCTAAGCGAAAGAGCAAAGAAGAGACAGCTTACAAAAGTACAAAATATAATTAGTCAATTTTTAGATCAAAACGTGAAGTTACCATGCTTAAAATTAAATTTCTTTATATAACTGTAATGAGGATAGAAAAATTAAACCTTTTTATAAAAAATATTAAAATACTTATAAAATGTCTCTAAAATTTGGATTCGTTCAGTCAACAATACAAATATTTTCAAGATGTTTTTATCAAAAATAACTTGATTCATAATAAAAATATAAATGATACAAAACTTTACTAGTAAGTGAATATTAATTCCAAATATAATAATTTAAAAAAAAATAGAGGAATGCCCAAGCGCTTAAAAATTTAAAATTCCACGATTTTCAATTCATTCTTGAAAAACTTTTTGAAAGTAAAGTTTTTAATTACACAGTTTAATGATTAATTATAACTTATGGACATTTTGAAAAAAATTGTATTATTTTTTTTAACCCTTTTTTAAATTCCAAATATAGATTGTTTAGAAGGAATCTATGAAAATTTTTGTCTAATTTTTTTTGCAGTTTTGAATTTTTAATTTTCAATTAAAACTGAATTTACAATTAACCATGTAAGTATGAAACAAATGTGATCGTTGAATTTTTTTTCTTTTCTTAACAATTAAACATACTATAACTTAGTAATAATTTTATTAACTATTTTATCTCTTGATAAAAGTCTATAAGATCTAAAGCAAAGCTCCTAATCCACAGCCATCCACAGATCTTGTGCTTGGCTAAGTGCCAAATTTTCCTGGCACGCGCATGCTCAGTAACGACCAGAGACCGTTAAAGTAAGAGACGTTTTACCTTGTGCCGAAACATTCCCGCTAGACATTCTACCTACTACCTATTGAACACGATAAAGTGAACTGTTCCATTTCGCCTTACAGTGAGAGAACTATATCACGATTTCATATTGATGGTCTCTGATTACCATGTCCAACTGCGAACTAATATAAGTGATTAGTGCTTCACATAAGTGATCACGTGACAACTCAACAAGACAATATTTTTTTATATAAAACACTTTTTATTTTTAAATACAAATTTATGTGTTTTAACATTATATAAGTATTAATGCATAAACTGATTTATTATTTTATTTATTATTTTCAAAATTGTCTTCACTAGCGCCACGAAAGTAGTTTTGTAAAATGACGTAGTGATTTCCAGTCACGTGGTAGACTTTTCCATCTATTTCTCTTCATCTGTGTTTCATAATATCTCTGTAGTAAAGATCTGAATAAAAATTGTTGCTTAGACTACAATGGTCAGATGACTTTTCAGTGCCGGCGTGTATTTCAAACCGGCGCTAACAATGCTTAAACATGCAACAATAATGCAAAACTGTTTCCGACAACAATTTTTTTTGGTGTCGCATCATCTAAAACCCTATTAACGACGGTACAGATCACAGTCTATAGATATTCATGGTCATCTAGCTTCGGCCATTTTCCATTGTTTCAAGAAGCTAAGGAAAACAGATCACGCCAGGTGCAGCATAAATCGCACTATAGCACGGCCTCCTAGAAACTATCAGGCCTGAACATGACGTCAATAATTTATTGTTGAAGCACTAAGATTGTGACATTGAACTAACTTCTGTAATAGCACCACCAGCTTGACGTAACAATGTTTTATCTTTTCCATGTTCAGGCCTGGTAGTATCTAGAAGGCCGTGACTATAGCCGACCGCAACCTGCGATAGAGATTTTCATTGAAATTGAATACGAAAGTAAAGTTTCCATCTGCTGAAAGGGTGGTGCTGCAGGCGCAGTTGGGCAGATTGTACATGCAGCGCCACTTTTCAATAGAGTTCCCGCCCTACCGGGAGCTAAAAACTTTAGCTTCATTTTAACAATGGAGCTCGATGACCATTGATATCTATAGACCGTGGTAATGTCTATAGACCGTAGTACGTATGTAATGTGTATGTCACACGCCATAACTTTTGAAAGGATTGACCTAGAGGCTTGAAATTTTCTACACACGTAGGCCCTATACAGAGGACGGTGCGAAAAATATAGCGAATCCCCTAGGTTGGGCCAAACCATGTGTTTTTATGGTTTCCCCAACTAACTTCCTTTCATGTCTATGGAGTTTTGATTGCGTTTGAGCAATTTGTGACGTCAGAGTTTTACTGTTTGCCGTCAGAATTTAAAGAACTCTATTTGAAGTATAGCGAATCCTCCCGCTACTGCTTGTAGCCTTCATGCCATAACTTTTGAAAGGATTGACCTAGAGGCTTGAAATTTTCTACACACGTAGCCCTATACAGCGGACGGTGAGAAAAATATAGCGAATCCTTTTGGGTGGCCCGGGACCCCTCAGAGGTCACTTGTATGACTTTCATGGTTTCTTTTTTATCTTTTGAACAAAGAGGGCAATAATCCTGAAATTTCGTAAATTTGTAGTGTGGTTCTAAACAAATAAAACCAATATATAAGAAAAGTAATATAAGCCTGTGGAGCCCCGCGGCCCCAAATACAATTGAAGCTAAAACATTTGAATGGAACGACCTAGGAACCTGAAATTTTGTATATTTTAATTTATGAATCGGGGTCCAATACGTTCATCTAGGGCCTGTATGGCCAGAGGCCGACGAGTTGGGTCCCTGGATGGACCTGGATTCATGACTGCTGTAAAATGGTCGCAGCGGTCGGGGGGGGGGTGAAGATGGTCACCCATCCAGTGACTAGCCATGCTTGATGTAGTTTAACTTCACAGTTGTGGTCAGTGAAAGCCCACCAGATCACGGCCTCCCCCCAAAAAATATAGCAAATATACAAGAAATGTGATGTAGGCCTCTGAGACCCGCCAGAAGACCCCGAGGCCTCAAATACAAATCAAGTTTAACTTTTGAACGGAAAGGACTAGAAACCTGAAATTTTGTATATTTTTAGTTTGGTATTTGGTACTAAAAAATTTAACCAAAATAGAAAGAAGCTGATATAAACCTCTAGAACCCCGCCAGGGGCCTCGAGTCTCCAAATACAATTGAAGCTATAACATTTGAACGGAAAGGCCTAGGAACCTAAAATTTTGTATATTCATAGTGTGGTACTAAAAAAATATTGCAAATATACAAAAAAGTAATATAGGCCCCAGCAGAGCCCCATAGGCCCCAAACACAAACAAAGCTACAACTTTTAAACGAAAAGGTCTAGAAATCTGAAATTTTGTTTACTTATAGGAAATTACTTTAAAATGTAGCTAATATACACTAAAAACTGGTATAAGGCTCTTGGGTCTCGACAGAGGCCCTGAGCCCCCAGTCACAAATCAAGCTAATGGCTTGAAGCTATAACTTTTGAACCGGAAGTCCAAAAACCTGAATTCTTGCATATTTATGGTGTGTTACTTAAAATTTTAGCTCTTATACATTAAAACTTATATAGTCCTCTGGGGCCCTGGCAGCGGCTCTAAATACAAACAGAGCAATAATGTTTGAACGAAAAGGCTTAGAAATCTGAAAATTTGTATACTTATAATAGTTTACTAAAAAATTTAGCTAATATACACGAAAAACTAATACACGAAAAGCTAATATTCTAACATTTGAATAATAAAAAGGCCTAAGAACTCGTATATTTTTACAGTGCGTTACTTAAAAATTATAGATAATATACAAGGAGATTGGTATAGGCCTCGGGGCCCCTGGCGGCCTCAAATACAATTGAAGCTATAAAATTTGAACGGAAATTTAGGTATCTGAAATTTTGTTTAATCATAGTGTGGTTTTTAAAAATTTAGCTAATATATATTAAAAATCATATAAGTCTCTTGGCCAGGGCCATACGGCCTCAATCTCAAAACAAGCCATAAATTTAAAATCAGAAGTCCAGAAACCTGAAATGTTTTATATTTATAATGTGTTGCTTAAAAATTTAGCTATTACATACTAAAATTGATATAGTCCTCTGAGTCCTCAACGATAACCGATAGAATTAAGTTGTGCATCTAATATTTCACAAGCTCAAGTATATATCCAGAAATTATAAAGTAGCAGCAATTTTTTCTTACAATCCCAGTCAGAAACTTGTTCTGCCATGTCTACTTTTACCATTTTATTGTTTCTATTCGTAACGGGCAAATTTCTCATGTATCACTCCGTAATACTTAGAATATATTAATGGTTAGTTAAAGTAGTCGTTCTATGCACCCGCAATGGCGATGTTTATACTGAAAATTCAGAGATAATTCGATGTTATCGAGTCTCTCAATATGTCGAGTAAACACAGCGTCTATGCTTCTTCATACACTCACATTTGAATATGGGGCCACAAACACGACACGCGCAAGCTTTTCGCAGTATCTAAAATCACAAAACAAGTGGTTTTTTTATATGATACAAACTAAGCTTATTTTATCATCCGTGTGATTATTGTATCACCCGTAACGCTTTTTTTTTTTAGTCGGAACATTATTCTTAAATGTAGAGATGACGGAATCTGTAGAAATATATTAAAAACTTCGAAGCAGATAAAAATTTAACAAGCGCATTTATTATAAATTTGATAGTGGCGAAAAACATCATAAGACCTAAATGAACATTTAATTCTTGAATGTTTCAAAATAATAAGTTATAAATTAAATTGTGAGTAATAAAAATATTTATTGTAAAGGAAAAGAGTTTACTCCGATACACTGTGTTTCATTAGTCTTCATTCAAAACACTCAAAACATAACGTTATGCTCTAAAATTCATTTTAGCCACTACAGTACGCCCACAGTATAAGATTACGCCATTACACGAATCTGCACGAGCAAATTAACTAAGAAAAAAACTTGCGTCTGTCAAATAGTTCAAAGTCTTGCTAACAAAGAGCGCCACTATATATTAACCGTTTCCGTAACGCTTTTTTGGGTCGGATTTTGCATCACGTATTTTGCAGAATGACTTCAGCCTAAAAATATTATGTTAAGATTATGAAGTTAGTCCTTAGACTATCTATAATGCGTGACCGCCTGCGTTTATTATATTGCGTATTTAGTGAATAAAATTCAAATGTTTTCCATAGTCGACAGTGCTGCTAAGCTATAAAAATTCGAATTTTAATCGTACAAAGTGATAAGTTTCACCGTCAGAGAGAGAAGAAAACTCAATTTCCTAGGTTTGCATTCAGTTTTCTGATGTCTGTCGAAATTCGCCTGTGAAAATCGTCTTCCCATATGATAACCACAGTTCAATCACCACTAACAAGGGAACCACCCGAACCTGTATCTCACAGTTTCAACCAAGTTGAAATATTTTATTCACCAATTTTATTTGTTAAAATGCGCTCAAAATAATACTTAAGTCTTTGCACGCAAGCATATTCTGGAAGCAGTGGCGATGCGCGTTGGTGGTAGCGCTTTGTTCAGCACGATAGTAAGATTACCGAGGCGCTCCATTCCAAAAATCCTTCATAGAAATAAAATAATCTATTAATTACTATACAGATTTTTATTATTGGCTGACAATTAGCTAATTTTAATAATCTATTTTTTAAAATAAAAATTTGTTTAGAAACTTCAGAATTCATTTATATAATTGTCATCTGCTGCTCCTTCGTAGGAACTACTCCATTGCTTCGTGCGAATTGTTGAGTGGTGGAAGAAGAAAGTTCCTTTATCAAGAAACAACAAGTGTATTAATGTGCACACCGCTTCACGTATGGGCGTGGCAATGGGGTCTTCGTATGGCTACGTGCTCGCAAATAAACGAGTTCTTTCGTTTACTCGGTTTATTTTGAGAGAAACAAAATAATGCAAGTTCTTATTTTGCAAGCATCAATGGTTTATTCCGGTGTATAAAATATTTCAATTTGATTTGAAACTGTGCGATAAAGGTTCGGATGGTTTCCTTGTAAGTAATATTTCTGCGGTATCTTATGCAGTAGTGCGTATTAAATTCGTATCGATACAGTTAAATTTCTGCCTATAGGTACTCCTGTTACTGAATAATATTAAAAGCCAATATAACAAACCGAGATATCTTCTCATTTAAAATATTTCGCGAAGAGTTACAACGTGAAACATGAAAAATGTAATAAAAACTTTCTGTTCAATAACACGCATTTTTTCCATTAAGGAAACATCAGCGAGTGAGAGCCATCCATTGTTCGAATGTTGCTTAGCATTCAAGAAATGGTGCTTTTAGTTTTTATTTCTCCTTCCAAAAGAAAGCGTGACCACAGAAAAAACACATGCATAAAAACCTCCTCCACTATTCTCTACAGATTTAAACCCGTGAGCTAAAGCGTCAAGTTCGTCATTGTTCACGGAACAGGAGTAAAAGAATTCTGCATTGAAAAGAAGTTTCTTTAGATGTTCGGTGTTTTTACTGTCAGAGTGGACATGATTGAACATCGCTGACTCATGATTTGCATTAAAGGGAGATTTTCCAAATTATTATGTTCAAGAATTTTTTAGTGCCATTTATTTAGCCATACAAGATTAGCTTGTAGCTGATGAAATATTAATTACGTCATTATTTATCTCTTTGAGATTCTTTCTCCAGTGATTCATTAGAAATGCAAATCGCCGAGATGTCAATAGCGATGACAGTAGCGTTTGCATTTCGTTCGGAGACAAACTGATGTGCAGCGCTGACGACTCCGGCAATCAACTGCATTAGCCTGAGTGAATTAAATTCTCCCAGGAAATGGTTTGAGAGAAACTAAGACGAAGAGAGAGGTTCAAGGTGAAGGGAAATAAAAAAAGAGAAAATCAGAAAGGGAGGGGGATTAGCGGGGAAAGGCAAGAAAAAAAAACTTTATTCCTTCGCTGTCTTTCTTCGTCTACTTCTTCTTTCATTTCCTATTAAGATCAGAATTAATTTGACTTTCTTGAGGAATGAGAGGCTTTGACATTAATGAAAGGGTTGCTCAACAAATAAAAACAGGAGCAGGCAGGGCTCCAAATTAAGTTTCTCGCCCGACAGAATAAAAATTTAATTGAACACCAACGGCAAAAAAATTGGAAAGAAATCAAACAGAAAAACGAGTAAATAGAGTCAGGCTTTATATCTAAAATGATCAATTATATTAAGTAATGGACAGTTTATTAGCTACTGCATTATTGAAAAATTGTTGCCTGCTTTATCACGAAATGTATAATCGATTATGCTCATTTCTTTATTATAAATTATTTCATTATTATACACACGTTGTATTGTATAGTGTATATAGTTATAATTTCATAATGTCCATTTTACAATACAATTGGTTTATTACTGTTTAGATATATAATCGATTTTCATCCTTTCGGACATCATCAGTATTTTTCAGTTGAGATGTTTAAATGTCTTGTATTGTAAAATGGACGTTATGAAATTATAACTATAAATTATTTGTTAAAAAAATTAACAATTATGAATTGACTTCCAAGTGATTTTTTTAATATTAAATAAAAAGCTAGTGTTTATTTTATTCCATGAAAGGGTAAATTTACTTTTCTAACTTGCAGAAATATGCATGTGTTGTTACTTATCTAACATATCTTCAAAGCTTTACAGAGTGTCTCAAACCTTTAGGGTTTAAATTTTACAGATGGTAAAGGATTGTAAACCGAATATTTTTAGATAGAGAAGTAATGGTCGGAAATGCATATGTCAGGCGTCATGAAATTTTCTCCGCAAGAGAATGTGGCTGCATCATGGTACGATATAGTGCTAATAATTTTATAAGTTATCAATAAAATTCATTAACATATTCCAAGAGTATCATAAATCAGTCATTAAAAGGTTAACAGCTACATTCGAAGTTAAGGCCATATTACCCAGGAAATCATCAACATTCAAAATTAAGACAACACCAACGGTTGGGAATTTTTTGCTTCCACAGCCCAAAAATATACATCGAGCTAGAAAAGAAGTTATAAGTCATCCTGGGATGAGGATAGGACATCCTTATGTTTGTAATTTGCCGTATTTTCGCTCAAGTGGAAATCGAAATTTTTTCATTTGTAGAATATCTTGTTCCTCCTTCATACACTCAAAAGATTCTGAACTGATTGGCAACTACTTTGTGCCACTTGAAGTCAATCCACTTTTGAAATCTCTTGCATCTACAGTTTCTTGGTGAATCTTTATTAAGTAGCGGAAGAATCTTATTAATCTTATTGGTTTTACCATGTCCGTCTTCCTCTTCATATTTATTTTCGTCATTTTATTGACGTGGAAGGTTGAAAATTCGGAATGTAGTTTACTAAAGACATGTGCTTATTAGAAGCTTTAAGCATAAAAGCTACTTATAAGAATGCGCCCTTGGTCTGTACGTTTAACCGGCCGGCCGCTGTTTGATTAAGTTTTTCAAAGTCTGTTTTCAGGAATATGACCATCAGAGTCTTAGTTCGGCCGTATCAACTTTTCAGAATTTTTCGTGGACCCCTTCAAGTCGAATTCACGTGCTAAAACAGTGAGTGTAAAGAATATCAAGATAATGGCATGTCATATAACAATCGATCTGTCAAGAAGGAATACATTGTTACTTTCTGTTCATCTTTTAAGCATTACTGACATCAGCACGCGCACGTGAAATCGCTTTGTCGACGCACGATTGCTTAAGTGCTCATAACCTATATTATTAAGTAGCGGATGAATGGAGCGGATTTCCGCTGGCGTGCAGACTTTTTGAAAATTTCGCTGTTTTTCACCCAAACATCACCAAACTGTGCGAATTTCCACTGACAAGCATACTTTATTGACAAACTTCGCTATTTTCCACACAAAAATCACCAAAATGTGTGGATTACTAATAAAAAATAATATAAATAAAGATAAATACCATTTTGCATGAAATGGAACAAAATAGTCAATGCAAAAGTCCTATATCTCTATTGTGCATTGTGAAGCAGCTATGGGGGTCGCTTTCTTTTCCTTGATGACACTAAAGTTTTACCATCTAAACATCATTCCATATTCTATCTGAAATAATGCTAAATGAAGGACTTTCAGATCCTGAAGGCATATTTATGGCTCTTTGCAATATGATGTGTTTATCAAATGACTTTTGACAGACGGATTTAATTTAATGTCTTCAATAAGTGTATACAGGGTGATGAAAAACAAATGATATATAATGGTACACATAATAAATCATGGTTTAGTGATGCATTTTGTCCCTATGAACATGGGTCCGAATTTGAACGCTAACTGAGATATGAACAGAAATAAAAATGCTGCCACCAAGATCAACATGTTAATAACTCAGGCTCTATAACATCTAGGATGATGAAATTTGGGGGGGGGGGGGAATAGGGTACATAAAACTGTGTATACCGTTAAAATTTGATCGAATTCCAACGAGTAGTTTCCGAGTAACGCATTCAACATCGTAACACGTGAAAATTGTAAACCTATGCTTCAACATTAATGTAAAGAAATCACTAATGTCAACCAAACTTTTTTGCTTTGGAAAGAATATGATAGAAATTCTGGATTAATTATTTCACTCACTATAACATCTGAGAAATGGGTCGACAGGCTCAAAACATGTGAAGATTTCACTAATAAAAAAAACACCTGGAAAACATAAAACAGAGATTAATTGATTATTATATTCATTACAACTCATTCGATTGGTTTAAAGGTTTTCCTGAGAAATTTAATTTGGGTTTAGACATATTTGTTGAAATCAAACATTTCTCAACTGTGAAGTGGTTCATTGAAAATAACATTAAAATTAAGGAAAAACAAGGAAGAAAAAAATGAAAAAATTAGCTCATGTTGAACATGAACTTGTTACTAAATACCTGTTTTCATCACATTTATATTTGTTTTTATTTTACTCAGCAAATTTCTCCTCTTTGCATATTGTAGATTCTGAAAAAAAAACACTCAGCAAATATACAAAGAGGAGAAATTTGCCGAGTAAAATAAAAACTTTTTTTTTAATTGATCTAATAAAAATATCTCAATTTCAGCAATGGAGTCATCTCCTCTTCTTCAAATAAAAATTTTCTGGGTATATTACAAGCACAGATTAACTACGTATAACAAGCTAATCTTTGTTTACAAGCTATTAAACTTGATCTGCAAAGTAACATAGATGTTTATTAAAAATGATTTATTTAATATACGAGATTAAATTGTAAACCGATGTTTGTCAAATTGTTAAATTGTAAACCGATGTTTGAAAACCAAGATTAATCCAGTAACAGTTTTCTATCGAATAATTTTTCTTTAAAGCTTAAAAATGTTAATATTTTTCACGAACATTCCTCAACAACAATGTTATTTACGTTTAGACAGCTGCTGGCGCGGTCCCACTGTAACGCCAGCTGGCGCAAGAGTCGCAGTCACGTGACCTGTTTCCATTTGCTAGCCTTCCGCGATACTTGACCTTTTCCGCGATACTTGAGCGCGAACTGGTTGCATATATGAGAAATACACCATGAGGAAAACAAAGCAGGGCTGCACTGAGGTTTTTATGAAAACGGATACAATATGCCAAATAATTGTTCGGTTTTGTTATGTTTGAATTGGAAAGGGGAAAATCCAAATTTCTCATTTCATTATTTTCCAAAAAATGAAAAGCTATAAAAATATATACGAGAAAATTTCATTCCAGTAGAAATGACAGATGTAGAAGAAAAGAAGGACGAGACACAAGAAATCTGGAATAAAATAAAAAATCAAAATGAACACAGGGTCGCAAGACCCTCAGAAAACTCTTACAGGAGCGCACCGCTGATAATAGCCATTTTTCATTTCTCCGAGTAACTGTCCTGTGTATTGTAAACTCCGTCTATAAGAGTAGATTTTCGATTTCCCGACGGTCCTCTTACAGCGGTTTCGACTGTATTTCTTAATTATCATTCTTTTCGTTAACAATTTCTGTTAGTTTTATTCCTATGTGCTTGTTATTGCACTCTTTTCACTGTCCTGTTATCATCTTCCATTGGTCCTCGTTCTTGTCTTATCCCAGAACATTTTCCCTTGCATTATGTTCTCACTACTGCACCTTTTTCACATCGCCTCCCATTGGCCTCGGTCTTGTCCTATCCCAGCACATATTCTAGTTTATTTCCAGTCTTCGCAGTGGTTCTCTTCTGTTCTCCCTAACAAAACTTTCTCCCCCCACTACTTGATCTGTATATATACAGGGTGTTTCATAATTGGTGTCCCGTCTTTAGGTCCAAATAACCACTCAAGGGGAACAGATTGGGGGAAACTGAATATTGATTATTTGGTTTTAATGTCCCCTAATTCAGAATAAAAATATTTCGCGTCCCTGGGGGTGAAAGGGTAAATTTTGAAAATTTCAATTTTGTAGGGGTAGTGGTTAGACCCCATGTGTTATTTAGGAAGTTGTAGAGCATTATGTAAAATGTGGGTTTAGCAAAAAACCCAGTGAAAAAATCTCATCCCATGCCCTTTATCGAGTGGGTAAAGTGAAAGGTATGGCTAGCTAATGTAGACAAAAACAGAATAACGCATTAGAAACTTAGAACTTTATTACTTATTAGAAAACAGTACATTTGAAAATGTATTAGAAAACAGCATTATTAGCTTTTCAGGTAACGACTCATTCATTCTCATTAATTTTCCAAATGTAGGCCCTAATAAGTATGTTTTCTAATAAGTATGTTTTTGTCCACATCGGCTAGCCATACTTTTCATTTTACCCACTCGATAAAGGGGGCAGGGCATGAGATTTTTTCACCGGGTTTTTTGCTAAACCCACATTTTACATGATGCTCTACAACTTTCTAAATAACACATGGGGTCTAACAAAATTAAAATTTACAAAATTTACCCCTTCACCCCCAGGGACGCGAAATGTTTTTATTCGGAATTAGTGGACATCAAAAGCAAATAATCAAAATTCATCCCCCCCCCCCCCACCTGTTCCCCTTGAGCCGTTATTTGGACCTAAAGACGGGACACCAATTATGAAACACCCTGTATATAAGACATCATCTAATGCCCCTGATATCATTTTCAGGCCTTCCTTTAAAAAAGGATAGCCTTTATCCGAAACGACAGCTTTTTTAAGGGTCGTGCCACCCCTGTGTTAAATTTTCATTTTTTATTCCAGTACAAAGTAATTACGTTTGGTTTACCCATTTTAAGCCTTCAGACTTCCTACCTCGTCTACATATAAACGGAAGTTAACTGAAATAAGAAAAATTACAGAAATGTACTGTGTATGGATCTATAAGCACACCCTTCATAGAGTTGTTTTCCTCCTGGCGTAACGCTGCTCATCAGCAATAGATGGCGAATCGTCGCACGCATGCTCAGTTTGTTATCCCGGATAAGGTCTATTGTCCCATTTGTGTAATCGTTAATCTGTGCTACGTCCAGAGACAAATGAAAGAAAGAGACTGGCAGTGCCCTATTCATTTCGCTGAGCGCTACTGGTACCACCGGAAGTGCAGCATTCGCCATGTTGCTATTGGCAAAAACCTAAGGCGGCGTATATTCTCAATGTAATTTCAGATGATTTTGTAGATGATTTCTGGAGTATTAGTAAGCATGACCTGTTTTCTGGTTTTTTCTTTTTAAAAACTTTATTGTATTAACTAACAATAACGTATACTTTTAATGACTTCAAATAGCTGATTCAATGCCTAACGAATTTTTAAAAGGCAACTATTTTAAAATTTTAAATTAAAAGAAAAGGAAGAAATAATTCTCAGTTCAATAAAATAATAAATTTATTAATCCACATATTGTAATAAACAATTAACTAATACTATAATTACGTGTGAACTGAAGTATTGGATCTTTTTAAAAAACGATTTGACCAATATGTATGAGAATGTGATCTAGTTAGTTATTAGAAGAAGACATTATAATTAGTACATCTCGTACAAATCAACAATAATTTGGATTATAATTGGTGACCTGTTTATTTTATTTTATTTACTTTCAAATTAGAATTTATAAAGGAGAATTTTCCTAGTTAATTGTATAATCTCTTCCTCCTTTTCAATTTAAACTATTTTTTTAATTTATGTTTAAGAATAACTTTATTTATCACCAAATAACTTTTTATCAGATGGACCGATTTGGATGTTTATTTTTTTTGTTTAATAGGGCAAGTTTTTCAGGTGGTCCCCCAATAAATTCATCCAGATATCTTAGGTAGATATTAGAAAAAATAATTGTTTGCGATTGATTCATATCGGCCTCGGTGGCTCAGTGGTTGCGTGATCGCCTCTGATGCCCGAGGACGCGGGTTCGAACCCGGCCGAGGACGACGAAGATGTTTTCAAGGAGAAAATCCTGAGATCATGCACATCCTTTGGAAGGGAAGTTAAGCTGTTGGTCCCTGGTAGTCGTTTGCTGGCTGCACGTTAAAGAACCCTTGCGAGGCATAATTTGCGACCCCTATAATAATGTCCTGAAATGACCATAGCAGTTGAAAAGGACGTTAATACCAAACAAAACAAACCAAACCAAAACGATTGATTCACATGCATTGCCTCGGGCGATCAGCTGTTTCTTGCCAGTCCCAATATGGCGGCGCGAAGGCACCACTAGAGGGGAGGTCACTGCCAGTCTCTTTCTTTCTTTCATTTCTTTTACTGGCTACGTCTTCCAGATGTACCCTAGAGACCTCTATCGGCATTGAACAAAAACTTGACGTTTCCTTCTTTCAAATGGTGTGCGGTTCATTGGCCTGCGACCAACGGTTGCCGAGCTATTTACGATTGCGATGTGATGAAACTTTTGTGTTACACCTGGTGTAATTTATAGACATAAATTAATATCAAACTTTATGAATGTCGTGTTGAACACTAAATTATTCGTATTTATAATATATCAGGTCGTTGCATATCAAATGTCGGATTGCAGAGGTCATCTTTAATGGCCCTCTAGAAAGGACACCTTCACACGTGCTGTTCGAAATAATCCCCATTGCAATCCAAACATTGTTGCCAACAATTTGCCAGCTTCTCGAGCCCTCTCCGATAGAATCCATGGTTACGGGACTCGATAAACTCCCGGAATGCGTTTTCGACATCTGCTTGGGTTAGGAATGTTTTCCTCCGGAGAAAATTGTCCAGGTTCTGGAAAAGATGGTAGTCGGTAGGGGAGAGGTCCGGAGAGTACGGGGGTGTGGAAGCACCTCGTAGCTTTTACGGACGCGTGTTGTCATGCAGCAGAAGGACGCCTTTGGGATGCACAAGTGCAGGTTGTTGCTGACACAGTTTTGTGTGCGTACGATGCAGTTCACGACAGTAGGTCGCAGCGGTACGGTAGGTCGCAGTAGGACGTCTTCCCCTGCAATGCAATACACTTCGGATGTTCCACCAAACTGTTCACCTTGCCGATGGTCCTAAGGTGTCTACTGATAGTCGATGCTGATACAGCATGATCCCCTGGAAGGTCCCCAACAGTTTTTGACAAGTCATTTAACACGGTTCTCTTCCACAGATCGCTTCAGATCAGCGTCATTCAACACGTTGGGCGGTCTGCCGTGTGGCTCATTTGCCAGGTCCGTCACTCCCGCCCGGAATTTTCGGAACCAACGTTGGACAGTACGTTGGTTTATGGTGCCTACACCGAATACCTTATTGATGTTTCGAGAAGCGCTGGATGCCGTGTGATTCAACCTGAACTCGTAATGCATTATCACACGTAATTCGTATGAAGTCATGATTATCTTCGCTTGGGTTCAAACGCTATTAAATATCATCGCAGACATGCAAATTTCAGGCAGCTGGTCGCTGATAGGTTTATCTCTGGGAATGTACCGCTTTGTTACGGGTTCTTGCTACTAAACGTGGAAACCGTGCTGAAGCGCGTAACCCACCTCGAAATCCGACATTTGATATATTAATAATTGGAAAATGTTCTTTGGAGGATTTCTTCTCTCCAATACCTCCGATATTAATTAATAAATAGACAAAAATAGTAAAGAAAATTCCACGGCTTGAACCAGGGACTTTCGGGTATACGCCCCGATGCTCTAATCAATAAGCTAACGCGGACATGGAAGCTGTCGCTATCGAACATGCCCTATGAGCATAGGTTAAAGCTCGGCTCCTTGTTCGCAAGCCAGGACTATCTTTACTATTAAAGGGCGAATATTATTATAATAATAATTGGAAAATGGTGTTTGGAGTATTTTTTCACGCCAATACCTCCGATACTAATTAATAAATAGAGAAAAATAGTAAAGAAAATTCCACGGCCTGAACTCGAACCTGATATATCTTACTATCAGTTCATCAACACAACAACCTACAGATAAAAGAAAATAAAGTTTTATTTTTTTATAATTTAAAAATATAATTTATTCAAATGTATTAAGGTCCAATAATTTCCTTGAAGTTAAACTCTGCTTTTCGCCAACCGACCCCACAGTTTACCTGAGGCAGTAACCTATTTTCTTTTGTTGAAGCTCACAGATAAACATAAAGTTAACTCACTCTATTCTTTCACTATTTATTTGTAAACCTTAACAAAAGAAAGTAGGTTATTGACTCAGGTAAATTATTAGGTCGGTTGGCGATAAACAGAGTTTATTTTCTTTTTTTGCAGCCAGATGTATAACCTTTTAATTCTGAAATACACATACATTTTCCATATAGTGTTATTTCAGAAATTAAAATATAAACAAATTTTTACAAGATGGGCTAAAGACATCTGGCAAGGCAAACGCTTTACGGAACCCGAATACTGTAGAACTGATCTTAGGACCAGTAAGATCAGCATCATCGTCTTGCTTACTTCTTGATGGAACTAATGTGAGATAAGTTGAAAACATCACAAATGAGTTAACTCTTCTGTCAAGTTCGACAGTTGTCTAAGGGCGATGTTTTAAAAGATATGATTTACAAATTGTGGCCCAGAATTGAGTTATATCAGAATAACCACTTTATAAATTAACTGTTTCGTGTTTGCACTGAGGACATTGTTGCGCCCAGAAGCGCAATTAAACTAAATTTTGCGTTCTTAGCCGTTCTATAGCACGAGAGAAAAATGATGTTCCAGGTTAACTTGGGAACAGACGCAACGCTAAGTTACAAGTAATTCTTCACTGATTCAAGATATTTTCTAGCCTTTTAATCATACAAGGCACGTTTTGATAATAAAATTTTAACATGACACTTCAGTATATGCAAAACATGGTTGAAACCAGCTAGAGAAATATTGTGTTTATTAACGTTGTTATCAAATGTTCTATTATGCAAAATGATAGTCTGTTCCACGCTCGCATCCTTAATTGAAATGAACGCTCCCATTATCTCTCATTTCCTTTTTCGAAATTTCTTCAGTTATGAATTGCGTTGAAAGTTATTATTCTTAAAAATTTCCCTCCAAAAATTTTTCCATTTGAATGAGAGATATCAAACATCTTATTAAAATTCGCATGACGACAAAAAGAAATACCGTATTCTTTCCTCCTCCCCCTTTTCCACAATCACAATTTTGATTTGAAACTGGTGCCGGAAAGGTCACATGTTGCCCATCTTTCGCGAGCCCCTCCACACCGACGAGGAGAACTTTTAAGACGGAAATAAATGTGGGCCGATCCATTTCGAGGTTCTTGTGAAACCTATCATTTCCTTCTGCATTAATGCGTTAAACACATAAATACTGCTGCGTGGCACGAGCGAGATAACCGGTTCCAGCGTCATCATCAGGGGTTGGGTGAGAAAGGGAAACCCTCTCCATAAAACCGAAAGACGAAAACGGTAGATGAATTTTCTTCCGACACGAAAATTGAATAATAATGATAGGATGGGCTAGGAGTGTTTAGAAGAGTGCTTCATAAAAAGGTGCTTTAAGGTGGAAGAAAGAGGAAAATAGAACATAAAAAAGACAGCATAAGGGGAAAATAGCTTAAGGAGAAAAATTATTAATATTTTTCCTATCGATTGACGAGAAAGAATAAATATAGGGTATTTTCCCAAGTTATTAGCTGGGTTTTTTTGAGCTGTCTATCTTGATACATAAATAGAGCAGTTTGGAAATGTCACCTCATGGGAGTATGTGGCTTGCGTTGTCATCGTTGCATTTCAGCTAAACTGGTGGCAATTAAAGAACGTTTTTCTAGATTTGAAACTGAGTGCCATGAAATAAAGGTATTTTAGCATCATAAATACAACTTCAGTGGTGATAGTTCATTTTTTCACTCATAAGTGAATTATTTAATCTTGTAGCCTATCTTTCGCATTGAAGAAAGCAATTAATGATGAACGTATTTTCACAATCATTCTATTCAACCTATAAAAGGCAGGCCGAATAAACTAATTTGCATGAGTTTGTTGGCAAATATAAGGTTATGAAGCACTACTATTTCTCTCGGCAGAATAAACGAACTCATAATGAGCTTAAAACTCCTTCAGGATTATTAAAAACAGGAATGCAACGTTAATTGTTTTATTGGTCAAACATCAGTTCTTAGAGAGCAATCCAAATGAAAGCGAAAATTAATAGTACACACACAGTCAAAAGTAATGAAATCCCAGAAAATAAGGACACATTGTAAGATATTCCTCTAAAGCGCAAATGATGTCACATCAAATAACTTATTTTGTTTGCTTGAGTCTGGTCGCGTATTGTCCTGCTGGAACAGTTCACGTTGGATAGTAGCCATGAAGGGGATAACGATGGGCCTAACAACCTGATTTGAGTATTGTTAATCGGTTAGATTGAATACTAGAGCACTCTTAGAGTCGCAGGATATGGCGCCCCACAACATAATACAAGATGAAGGACTTATGTTGCGTTGAGTCAAATGCGTGTCTTGAATCTTTTCACCCACATGTATTCGACCACCATCTTTAGTGGAAGCGGAATTAATCACCGAAGCCTACACATGTTCTTTCGACTCCTCAGTGGTGTCTGTCTTGCTTCTGCAATGAACGGTACACATCGTCTTGGACTTCGAGCACGAAGTGCAGCTGCCTTGATAGACTAAGAATAGTGCTGTTGGACGCAGGTTTATGCAAAGAACTCTGCACGTCCCTCAGAATATCCGAAAAGGTGTCACGAGGGGTGGAACTTTTACACGTCAAATTCGCCAACATTCACTTGCATTCATTTCCCATGGATGTCTTGGACGTGCACGGGGATGTTCTGCATGTTCCTCGCGCACCCACGAACGCACCCTCAGTGACCGTGCTCATGTCAGGCCCAACTTTAGTGACTATACAATGATGTGACCAACCAGCACTGAAAAGACCATTAATACCTCTCTCTCAGATGAAGAAATGCCCTGCACTGTGCTGTCGAGGATCAAAGTAGTCTCGATGGATTGCCAGGATAGAGAAATTTGCATCCAATATCGGAAGAAATATTTGATAGGAGCTAAGGTATTTGACAACGTCGGACTGCCGCATAACGTTGTAAAAATGTTTTCATTTTTGATCATTTGCACCTTCTTGCATATATTTTTTGTGAGCTTGGCTCACTTGCTTTACTGGAGGTTGCATTACTTTTGACGGCGTGTGTAGTTTGAAGAGAACCGAAATAAATATGATTTTCTATAACGAATTTTTTGAAGATTACTCTCTGCTGATTTCAGAAACTTAATAACAGTCTCTTTCGTCCATTTCATTATCGAATTTGGAAATATCGGAAACCATTTTCATCACTACAGCATAAGTAGAAAAGAAACTTTACATTCCCAATATGACTTAAAGCTTTAAAGAGGAAAAACTTTACAACGAAATTTTTTTTGTAAGAAATATTTTTTCTGAGTGTAAACTCGTTGTTTTTTTGTAGTATCAAATGTAACTTATTTTTGGACGTATCTCGTATATTCAAAACTAATGCGAATTGAACTACACCTATTTCATTCTGTAACATATTAATTTAACTACTTAAGAAAGCATTGGATAAGCTATTGTTTTATTACAGTAATCCAGGATCTTATATTGGCACGAATAGTTGCTGAAAAGGAGTATTAATTAATATTCGTATTATTCAACAAGTCTTTCAATTTTTCAGAACAAGAGCAAACGTCAAAAAGGAAGGATATTATTCAGGAGAAAAACTGTCAAATAAAACAAACGATAAATAAGTGAAGTGAAGTGATGCGGTGGTGCTGAAGATAAACTGATTTCTTGAGCAACAAAAGAGGCAGAAAAACAGGGCGACATTATAAGATCAATTCCCCGAAGATTTGATATCTTGAGATAATCTTACTGAAATGAATGAGGGGGGGGGGGGAAATAAAACAAAGAGTATACACGCTTCGTGGATGGGTATCTTCTCTTTAAGAATTTTTGATCTTTGTAATCAGTGTTATCTTATCGGTTGTGGGGAGTTATTTTGTTTGACCGTTCGTTAAAATTCTTAAATAGTATTTTTACAATAATAGAGGGATCATGTCGAGTACATTGGTGTGTTGGCATACTTAATGATCATAGAAAACCGATTATAGTTGACGTTAGAGGACGATGACCGCCACATGTATTTATGCTGGATAAGTTTTCGTGCGTAGATGACTTTGCAATGTGTAAATATGAGGTACATGCAGAAAGTAAGTTCCGTTTGGCAGTACAAAATAAAGCAAGTATACACTCAGAAAAAAATTGATTACAAAACATTCTCCGTACCTCTCTTTATAAAAAGTTGCCGCCTGTGATGTCAACCAAGTAGTGACAGCTTCTTTTTTATCTAGCGGCTTTCATCTCTTTTTGCACCTGAAGTCGTTCCTTGGGGGCCAGAAGTTCATCAACGATGACGGGATAAAAGAAGCTGTCACTATGCGGTTGACATTACAAGCGGCAACTTTTTTGAAGAAGGATACAAAAACTCGTGCCCTGCTATGATAAGTGCCTTCTAAATGGTGGGAGCTAGGTAGAAAAATAGTTCAAGATATGTAGATTTTTTTTGTAATAAATATTTTTTCTGAGTGTAAACTCGTTGTTTTTTTTTTGTACTATCAAATGTAACTTACTTTTTGGACGTACCTCATATATTCAGAAGTAATGCGAATTGAACTACCAGAGAACAAATTTTTCTGTGTTAATCAGACCAGAACAAGAATCAGTGCGGATGTTGGAGACTGTATCATCTTATCCCAAGGCGAATATAATGAATGGCATATTTAGCATTGCTACACCGTATCAAAATCATGTATTCTTCCTCGCCTGTGAAATGTTGTTTGCTTCAAGCAACTATAATCGTGAAAACCAGGAATTTGAGTTTGCCACCAAGATAAGGCGAATTAACAATAGTATCAAACTTAAAGCCGATAAAGAGGATAAAAGATTGCTCCCACACTGCGTGTATGATATCATTTTTGACCCTTAATACGTTTTAACGCCCAGACTGATGTATTATAGTTACCGTAGTTTGAAACGTAAGATTTATCTTCTGAAGAGATTATGATCTTTTGTGTCCCCTAGAACGCCAATATTTATGGGCCACTGTATTCAGAAGCTGAATTATACTCAACACCCAGTTACGCTAAGTTCCTACTCATATTTCCAACCTTCTAGCCGGTGCATTTCTCGTATAATTCTACTCATTATGGAATGATCTTCCCTTGCCAATCCAGATGTTACTAGTTAGTTAAATTTCTCTTGTCACCATTTTAATCGTCAATTAGCTGTTGTTTTATCTCAGCATCTAAGAAAGTTTTTAAAATAGTCCTTAAGAAATTTTAAAATTAAATTCATTTTTCCTTCATCTCTATGGAATTTTGGTTTCGTGATGCAATTTGTGACGTCATGTTCGTTTAATTCTTCCCTAGAGTGTTGTTCTCTTAGAGTGTTTAATAGAGTAATAAGAAAATAATAATATTTTCCCCTGCACAATGATATCTGTAGAAAGAATGATATCCTAAAAGAGCGACAATTTCGAAAACTGATGAGGTCTGCAGTTACGACAATAAACGAAGAAAGCTTTTAATATTGTTTCCAAGAATGCTATTAGCGGTGGAGAAATGTTTAAAGCTGAAAAGAAGTATATTTCGAAAATAACATACAGCCGAACTCTCTTAGATATTTACCATTGTACTAGAATAATAGATAAAAATTAAATTTGGCTACTTTCAATGTCTTCAAACAAATAACTAGAATATTTGTGTTTTTAATGTGAAAACTTTTAAAAAGATGAAAGTTGTTTCCTCTCAACCTATCGTACTGAAAAGAATGTTTTAACTGTTGCTGTAAAGCGGATTAAAAACTTTAAAATTTGAAAATAAAAAAATAGACAAACAGTAACCGACAACCTTTATTATTAAAAAGTATCTATCTTTATTTCAACAATATAGAAAATATTTCATGATGAAGATATATACTTTTAATTGATAAAACACCCCCTTTCGTTGAGAATAAAAGAAAAGTAAAACACGGTAAAATTGTTTGTGTGTTCAAAGAGAGAATTGCGAAGGTTTCCTACGTAGAAAGCCGGTGCGATCCATGAGAAATCAAGTCGGATCGAAGGCTCTCAGATGCGAGTTCATTGCGAAGAAATTCTATTAACCCGTCTTCCTCTTTGGGATTTCTTCTTGTCAAGTAAGAGTACGAGAGAGTATGGGGAATTCATGGAGCAAAAAACGAGGGAGCGGAGAGGGAAAGGAAATGCTAAATCACAGCGATCCTGATTAAATGGTCGGAGCCAGAATATACACACACAGAGAAAGAGGAGAGGTAAGTCAACCGGCGGGGTGGCCAAGAGGTCGGTCGGTGAGGCCAAAATAGAGGCTTCTTTTTCTTCTTTTCTCGGCCTCTCTTTTCATCTGACGCTTGGTGGTCGTGGAAGAGTCCCAGCTCCCACGCTCGTGTTTCCTCATAAATCCATTTGGCTGGTCCTTCCCTCGTTACGAAGCCTCTCGATCGATATCATCAGTGCTCCCGGGGAAAAAAGCAAAGCTGACGTCACCGACAAGAGGTTACGTGCTTTCTCTCTCCCTCTTTCCTATTTCTTCATGAAAACTTTATTTAAGAACAAAAAAATTTTTTCTAACATTTTTCTCCTGGAGCGTACTGATTTATTCAACGTTCTACTCTCTCGTGTAGGAGATGTGAAACTGAAATAACAAAATTTTGGGAACGTGTTATTTTAAGTCTACTGAAAATTTTACATCCGATATATATTTAGACTGTGAAATATATCAGAAGGGAATCTTTTAAAGCTTTCAACTGCATTCTAAACGAAACTAATAGTTAAAAATTAAAAAAAAAAATAAACTGTTCTATAATAATAAACAATATTCAAAACCTTGTTAATCTGGAAATTTCACTTTAATAAAATATTCTTTATCCAAACATCATAATCTGTTCTTCCTTGTAGGAATTTTAGGATCAAATTATATAAAGAAGGATGTTTGTTTGTGAGTTTGTTTGTGGGTTTGTGTGTTTGTGAGTTTGTTTTTTATACAAATCTACAGTTTTATTCCGTTCTTGATAAAATTTCGCATACATGACCTTCAAAGCATGAGGAAGGTCACTGTCTACCTCAGATTTCGAAAAAATAATAACTATTGATAAAAAAAATCGATATTCATGGTTATGGCAGGGCATATTAATGAGAAATATCTCATGACCAACAATGCAAGACAAAGTTTTTTGCAACAATAAGTATCAACAATGGTGTCAACACGTATTGCACCAACACTATGCAAGGATCAACAATATATGTCTCATGACCAACAATGCAAGGCAAAGTTTGTGCAATATAGAATTCAATAAATGTTATTCAGGCTTTTCTTAGAAAAGAGAATTCTTAGTACTTAACAATTTCTTGAAAATCTTAAAAAATGATCAGTAACTGGAGATAATGAGTTAGCAGACTATTGAGAAAGAGTGAAAGACGATAGAGGAAGCACTCCTTTAGCTCCGTGCTGTATTGAGCAAATGGTAAGCAAGTAAATAGAAGAATCGGCGACCACTAGACTACACAAAGTGATGAATGACCAATTTTTGCTTCAAGACATCGAAAGAAGAAAGGAAATTGCAACAACATCAAGTGTACATCTAAAGTTAGATTACGTGAGTAAAAAATTATTTAGACTAGAAGGCATCCTTGGTGAGGTCTATCCATTGTGAGCCTTTAAAAAATTTTTTTTGTAAATCAAGTCCCGGTATATCACCTAGAATGGATTTTTTCAGTGAAGAGGTAAATTCCTGTCTTTCGAATTTTTCTTAGAATGGATAGTCCCTTCGCTCTATATTGTAGTGATTGAGTTATTATTTAACCAATTTGGAGGTTGTTCTGTTTACCTACAAGCGTAATAATCCCGGGCACCGCCGGGTCCTCTGCTAGTCTATCTATCTATATAAAGAAGGATGTTTGTGGGTCTGTTTGTTTGTTTGTATGTTTTTTATACAAATCTACAGTTTTATTCCGATCTTGATAAAATTTCGCATACATGACCTTCAAAGCATGAGGAAGGTCACTGTCTACCTCAGATTTCGAAAAAATAATAATTATCGATAAAAAATCGATATTCATGGTTATGGCAGGGCATATTAATGAGAAATATTGCATGACCAACAATGCAAGACAAAGTTTTTGCAACAATAAGTAACAACAATGGTAGCAACACGCAATTCACAAACACTCTGCACGGACCAACAATATATATCTCATGACCAACAATGCAAATAAAAGTTTGTGCAACAATAGGTATCAACAATGGTTTCAACACGCAATTCACCAATAACAATGAGCTCAAAATGATGATGCAATGATAAAGCATTCCTTTCCAAGAATTATAAAAATGAACATAAAATGATGATGCAATATGGATAAGTTTCAATTTGTAACAATGCATAGAATTCCTGTTATTCAGGCTTTTCTTAGAAAAGAGAGTTCTTAGTACTTAACAATTTCTTGAAAATCTTTAAAAATGATCAGTAAATGGAGATAATGGAGAGTTAGCAGACTATTGAGAAAGAGTGGAAAGACGACAGAGGAAGCACTCCTTTAGCTCCGTGATGTATTGAGCAAATGGGAAGCAAGTAAATAGAAGAATCCGCGACCGCTAGACTGCAAAAAGTGATGAATGGCCAAATTTTGCTTCAACACATCGAGAGAAGAGTGGAAATTGCAACAACACTAAGTGTACATCTAAGGTAAGATTACGTGAGTAAGAAATTATTTAAAATAGCAGTGGCATCCTTGGAGAGGTCCAGCCATTGTGAGCCTTTAAAAAGATTTTTTTCAAATTTTCATTAAGAATTTTTACTGTATTAATTCTAAGCATTTTCATGTGTTTATTTTTAAGATATTGCAAAATTTAATTTAATCTTTTGAGATTGTTCTGTTTACATCCAAGTAATTATCCCGGGCAACGCCGGGTACCTTTGCTAGTCTTATATAAAAAAGGATGTTTGTGGGTGGGTTTGTTTGTTTTTTATACAAATCTACAGTTTTATTCCGATCTTGATGAAATTTTGCATAATTGACTTTCAAAGTATGAGGAAGGTCACTGTCTATCTCAGATTTCGGAAAAATAATAAGTATCGATAAAAAATCGATATTCATGGTTATGGCAGGGCATATTAATGAGAAATATCTCATGACCAACAATGCAAGGCAAAGTTTGCAATAGGTATCAACAATGGTATAAACACGCAATGCACCAACAAAGGCACGGATCAACAATATATAGCTCATGACCAGCAATGAAAGGCCAAGTCTGTGCAATATAGATAATTTTCAATTTGTAACAATGCATAGAATTCCTGTTATTCAGGCTTTTCTTAGAAAAGAGAGTTCTTAGAAAAAATTTTGAAAATTTTTTAAAATGATTAGTAACTGGAGATAATGGAAAGTTAGCAGACAATTGAGAAAGAGTGCAAAGACGACAGAGGAAGCACTCATTTAGCTCCGTGCTATATTGAGCAAATGGTAAGCAGGTCAATGGAAGAATCGCGATCGCTAGACTACAAACAGAGATGAATGGCCAAGTTTTGATTCAAGACATCGAGAGAAGAAAGGGAATTGCAACAACATCAAGTGTACATCTAAAGTAAGATTACGTGAGTAAGAAATTATTTAGACTAACAGTGGCATCCTTGGAGAGGTCCATCCATTGTGAGCCTTTAAAAAACTTTTACGAATTTTCGTTAAGAATTTTTACTGTATTAATTTTAAGCGTTTTCATGTGTTCATTTTTAAGATATTTCAAAATTTATTCCAAAAAAAATGTCCGAGCCACGCCGGCGTTATCACCTACCTTATTTGGTAGCAGATCCAAACATTTCCTAAAAATTTATTTTGACCATATTCTGTCGGAAAGTGTATATCTTGGAAGCTGAAATGCTGATAATGCGATGACTGACCGTTCGTTTCCAAGAATTTTTGATAATGAACATAAAGTGATGATGCAGTGACAGAACATTAATAAGCCAGCGCCTAATTAATAAACTCTGCAACTAAAACAGAAAAAGCTATACGGGCGTTTGAAACATCTGAACAACGGCAGTTTCGAATAGAGCAACAGGGTACAAGAGCTTCTACGTCAAGGGCAAAAAAAACTTGAGTCTAAAGTATAAGGTGATGCTCCGCAGTAGTGAAGCAAATCAAGAAGAGTTTAGATGCTCCGGTATATCACCTGGACTTCCTGTTTTTCGTATTTTTCGCAGAATAGATAGTCCCTTTGCTCTGTGTTGTATTGATTAAGTTATTTTTTAACCAATTGGGAGTTATAATTTAATTTTTTGAGATCTATCTCTTTACCTACAAGTGTAATTAACCCGGGCAACGCCGGGTACCTCTGCTAGTACTGTATAATATAGAAACTTATTAATAAAACCATTTGTATAATTTCATCTTTTACTTTTTTTTCCAGCGAAACTTCTATTTCATAATCTAGGAATGTAATATGAAAACTGGTTATTAATTAAAATTCGTCTTTTTAATGAATTACTCGAAACATTTATAGCTCACAAAACCTTTTAACGTTTGTAAACTGATCATTTAATTAAAAGTTTTATTTAGATGCGTCATAAATACTTACAGAGAGCTATTGGGAAAAACACATAAAAAAGTATGAATTAAAATTAGCTTCGTCTTTAGAGTTGCTTTCTGTTGCTATGAAATATTTAAAGTTCCTATGAAGATTTTAATTGTAAAATTTATTGGATGATACAAAATAAAAAATAGAAGCATTTACTGATATCCCTGTTTGTTTCTTTGTATGGATTTTATATAAGGTGTTCGGAAAATGTAGGACAATAAGTACATTGTATAATCCTTTGCGTGATGACAGATTTTAAGGGTCTAAGCGTCACGCGAAGTTTACTAAAAATCTGGCGGAAAACGTCATTTAATCTCAATCGAGGCCAACGAGAAAGACAGGCCCCAGAGCTGAAAAGTCATCTGCTCTAAGCAACAATCCAAAATTCATTATTGCCAACTTAAGTAAAAATACTTATTGTTAAAATCAAAGACGGTACGGAAATTTGACAAAGCCAACTAGAAAGACGTAATGACGTCATTTTTTAAACCCTAAATTTTGATTTTTAGACATTTTGCTTAGATTGATGCATGGAATCAGAGTATGTAATTATTATTCTACGTTTTCCGAATACCCTTTATAGTTATCCTGTCTGTCTTTAGAATAGAGTGCTACTCAAATATTTCATATCCTATAAAATATAGTTAATAGAGTACTGAAATTTATAAAGACTGAAACGATTTTATGGGTTCTCATGTATAATCACAATTCGACAATTTTCAATTATAAAATTATAAGCACAGATACATTTGCTATAAACGATTTCAATTTAACCAACTTTTACTTCAACGAATGTAGTTAGTTAGTTATTCGTGCTAACACAGCCAATACCTCAATTAAATGAATTTGTTAGTACTATCCCGGTGTCCATACTAATATGATGAACAGTTCTGAAATTTGTGAGGAACAAAAAATGATGACCATGAATAAATAGAAAATTGATTGTCACATGCTAATTAGAACTTTTTTTATTCATATACTATAGCGATGACGGATTTATAAGAAAAGAAGAACGAGACATAGAACCCTGAAATAAAACAAGATTGGGCCCTGAATTTGACAAAGGATAGCTCTCAATACGAAACATCTTTTTTCATTCTGTGTTCAATTTTGGCTTACTGCAGCTATGTAAATGAAGAATACCATTACATAAAATCTTTTCTAATGTACTTTTATCGTTTATACCAAACTTGGATTTAATTTCTCTATTTATGTAATTTGTTTTCTTGGTTGTTGCATTTGCCTGGGTCACTGTCTGATACTTCCGATTAATATTAGAACATGAACTGCTTTGAAATGCATTAACAAGATGAGTTCATTTTTTGGACAACTATATTTTTTCCTTATCTGGAAGCTTTTTATGAAAGCTTTACTTTTAAGAAATTTCAGTTTAACGATTTTTTTTCTCAGTCCCTGTGAATTCGTTTAATTGAGGTTCGACTTTAATAATTCAGTTGTTCTTGTATACACAATTGTGGTCAACTGCTTCTAAGTAGTAGCATATTTAATACTCAAAAGTTTGTGCATTTTCTAAATTCAAAGTTTCTTCATTTTCTACTTTTTTACAAGGTAACATATTTGACCATGCCCTCTTCCGAGGATCTTTTAGTTCTTCGATTAAAATATATACACTATGGTGCCATTAATGGTAACTTAGGGAATGGGGGAGATTTTCTATGTATTGTTTTCGATGATTTCAAAATGGTCTCAGAATATTTCTAGTTTTAAATTTAACCCCCTTTAAGGCTATACAATACAGAATACTCCCAAAAATATTACCTATGTATAGATCCGGTTTAATCGGTCGTAAAACCTCGATAGAATTTGATCATGAGAATTTCGATATTCAGTTTAACGAGTTTGAAAAACTGCAATACATTCTTTCAATATTGTCTTCCGAAATTTTGGGGAAGCATAAGGAATAATAGTTGATCTTTTAAAATGTACACTATCATAAGGGGCAAAATGTCTTTGAATCTAGACAGTTCTTTAATTCGCACGTGGATTTCTTCCCGCCAAATCTAGAATTTAGCGAAGAATATGATGAATGCTTTCATCAGGATATTTAGGGCAAGTTATTTTCTTACCCGTCTATGCTTGCTGAATGTTTTTAGATCCTTATGAGAAAAGTTCATGGACCAAAATTCCTACAATTCTACGATTTAAGTTAAGTAGTCCTTTATAATGTTACTGTAAATTATACGTTCGAAAACCAAGGTTCTGTATAAGAGTCCTATCGGTTTAATGAGAAACGTTAAACAAAAAATAATTTGGTATTGACGAAAATAATCTAGATTTAGTGAGCTTTGGCAGATTGCCCTGAATCTCAGGAGACGGTACACATGTTTGTAAGGATAATCCAATTCGAATTGTAAACAAATATTAAACGAAAATATTAAACTGTTTATTACAGATAAACAATCAATTCTGTCTAGAAATTCTTAACGACCGCTGTAAATAAAGTCATTTTTTACGTATGGATTTAAATTTAATTCTCTTATTAGTTGTATTTTATTGCTGGGGATTTACATGATTTGTGAAATTGTGATCTCTGGTTGAAGACATAATTCATTTTAGAATTTATTGCTTCGCCGCGTGGGGAAATAAGCTTCAGGATATTAGAGTTTCTTCAGTAAAGTAAGAGAATTTTCAATTCCTTAATTAAATTACTTTTTCAAGTTTATTTTAGCTAGTTCCCATTAATTCTCCAAAACACCCTAGGCAATTTAATTCTAAATGCAAAGACTCGAACTGTCACAAATTAACAGTGGAAATGATCAAACCGACTCTCATTCTTCTATAATTGTCTTTCATTGCAAAGTAAATACGCCTGGAATGCTTTTACGTCTGAATAATTTTGCTATTTGTAAAATCAATAATTTATGACGATGAACACAGAAGAATAGTAATAATTTATTAAAATATTAAGCAGTAAATATTTTGCCTTTTACTACTAGTGACATTAATGTTTTTATTATTGACGTTTTGCACCATTCTAAAGCTACGGCCACACACAGCGCGACGGACGCGACGGATGGGACGGACGCTACGCGTCCAAAAATAAGCGCCTTTATTCTCTATGTAAGTGGCCACATAGAGCTGCGGACGCTACGGACGCGACGTTCTGGACGTTTTATTTGCGCAAATATTTTCTGGACGTCCAAAACGTCCGACGTGGATGGGCATGCGCAGTAGACCAGCAATGGTAGCCATACCGAGCCGACGCGACGGATGCTATGTTCGCTCCGATTTGTTTAAACTCCTTTTGTTTCATTGCTTATTTGAAGATTTACGTAAAGAGAGGATAAATTTAAGTTTACAAGAAACAATGTTTATTACAATTATAACGAATTAATATAATTAATATCTATACTGTAGTTATTAATATTACGATATAACTACGGTATAATTATGCAATATGTTTTTTATTCATAGTTATTTCGGAACGATATGGACAGAGGCTTTATAATACCATATATTAATTGTTTTGATTTTGTCTTTTTCAAAGTATTTTTTTCAATCTCGTTGGTTTGCTGTCTATGTGAAGCCACTATTTTTTATTCTTTTGTTTATACTTCTTTTAATGAATTATGCATTTGTATTTATTTAACTATATAATTATTTTTTTCCAAAAATCATGTATTCATTTGCTCTAGAAACGCCATAATCGTAGAATATTCACACGATTGAAATCTCCGAAGCTGCAGGCGATGAGCATATCACCATTGCTTTTCTACTACGAATGCCCATCTACGACGGACGTTTTGGACGTCCAGAAAATATTTGCGCAAACAAAACCCTCCTCGACGCGTCCAAACCTCCAAAACGTCGCGTCCGTAGCGCCGCAGCTCTGTGTGGCCGCTTACAATGGGAATAGAGGCGCAGATTTTTTGGACGCGTAGCGGCCGTCCGGTCCATTGCGTCCGTCGCGATTTGTGTGGACGCATCTTAATTTTTTGCTTTCGGTGATTTCAATCATGTGACTATGCTGCGATTATGGCGTTTCTGAGCAAATAAATACAAAAGAATAAAAAATAATGGCTTTACATAGATAGCAAACTATCTAGTTTCATCGTTTATTCCTGTATTTTCCAAAATCAAAGCAAGTTACCCCTTTATAATAATGAAAGAAAAAAAACATTTGGCATAATAAAAATTGTAATAAACATTGTTTCTTTACGTAAATTTTCAAATAAGCAATGAAAAAAACAGACTTGTATACAAATCGGAGCGAAAATAGCATCCGTCGCGTCCGTCGCGTGGAACTCTGTGTGGCCACCCGATTTTGCCCATCGCGTCCGTCGCGTAGCGCTCTGTGTGGCTGTACCTTTACAGATCGTTTCTTAAGCATTTAAAACTGACATAGGTAATAAGTAAGTAACAATAAGTAAATTACCTCAGTTTAAAGAAAATTTGATTATATGGCATCTGTTATAGAACTTTTTGATTTTCAGGAAATGTAAAGTTCAAAAAAAATATTAAGTTTATATCATCTCCAAGTTTGGAAGGATGCCCCTCCTTTTATAATGGCAACTTTTTCAAATATAAAGAGAAAACTGACAAATTTGAATGGTCGTAATAAATGGGTTTGAATGAAAACAAAAATCAAGCAAACAAGTTTATCGTTCAAAAAATTACAAAAAAATAACTTAATCTTATCAATGTTTGCTCAAAAATTCAGTGTTTCATTATATTTTATTTTCAATTAAAGATACTTTATAAAATTATTTTCAATTTTACAATATTTTTTTACTTTATTTACAAATTTATAAAAGTTACTGATTTAATCTCGTAAATTTTATTATCGGATGTTCCTATAAACGGCAACTTGCAGACAGTATTTAAAAATTAAAATAAATTATTTATTTCAAAGCTTTTCTTGAAGTCTTCAATTTTTTGACGAGTTGGATTTTTCCACATAGAAACTGAATTTTTCTCTTCAACGTGTTTCCCATCTATCATCACGAAATTTTAAGTTGGATTATCAAAAGTTGTATATATTAAAACGCAAAGTACTTTTTTTAAGAGCAAAATCGGCACTTCTGTGCTTGCCCATTATCATTATTATCGTCGTTAATTACAATTATGTAATTATTGTTAATTTGTTCATCAATGCTATTTAAGATCTTGATTGTAACTTCTTTGTGGAGAGGATTGTTTATGATTGTTTATGAAACCACACAGTTGTTTGCCGTCAAATTTTGGCGGGTTCCATCTAGTTACGTTATAAAAAATATTTTAAATATCTTAAAAGAGTAATTTTGCTTAACTTTCACTTACGTATATAATGATAGCTTATAGCTTATCACTATGATTAACTTTAATTTTGATTGTGAATAATTTTTTATCAAAACCGTGAAATTACAAATGACAACTAATTTGTGCTTTTTTTTATTTTAATAGGTAAAAAGAATAGAAGTTTTGTTCATATTTTATTTATTTCTTATATTATGAACGTTATCTTCTGGTCCTTCTGTTTGGATTTAATAACCGACTCCATTGAATTCAAAATGCCCGAAGCGTCTCGTTTAGTCGTCTTCTGATTTCTTTTCCGGTCAGTGTTTTCGTCTCCATTATTCGGAAAAGGTCGTGCTCGTAGGGCTCTTTCCTGCATTTCTCTGCGGGCATCGGAGGAGATTGATCGATTCCTAGGCTGGCGAAGAGTTTTTTGCCTTTTCCTCTAGTGTTAGTTCGTCCGTGTCTGTCCGTCTATCTCCCGACGGCGTGTCCTTACACGGGGTGAGGGTCATCGTCTGCTGTGGAATGCCCAACCGTCCCTTAAGGGACTAGCAAGTCCCTTTTCCTGTCTTTCCTTCTCTTTTTCTATTTGCTCACCGTGAAGGGAGATATCGCTGGAACGAGTGACTGAAACCGAACCATCTGTAATGCCCCTTTTCTTTCAAACCTAACCTTAGGAAATTCGAATTTAAAATTTACCATTATTTCCTCTTCTTATTTCATAAACCCCAACTCAAGAAATCATTAGTATTAATTAAACATCTTATTGAAAGCAGAGTTAATACACAATAAAAAAATTATCAATTTCCTAAAGTGAAGCTTAATAAAATGTTTAAATGGCTACTTGAAGATGCTACAATACTGAAGAAGAGTGCTCAGCAAAGTGTTTAAGTAATCTGAGAAATTTAATCATTCTTCTACTTTAAAGAGTCTTACATTGCAGATACATTTATTAGTTGAAGAGTTAAACAATGTTAAATAAACAAAATAAAATAAAATAAAATACAATTACAAAGAACCTATGGCACAATGATCATTTCGGCTCGAAGGGGCTATGATACATAATAAAATGAACGAATATAAAATTTGAAAGTAAATAATTAGTTAATAAATTCTGGAAGCTGACCTATTTTGGGAACAAATTAAAGATATAATCGTATAAATTACTTTTACTTAGTTTTACATCATTGTTTTCTCAACAATACAGTTTTGTCAATTTTAATAATACAACTATTGTTTGCACAAGTATTCTTATCACCTATTATTAACTTTCAATCTATTCATTTCCAATATTCATTTTATTAGATATCATAGCCCATGATACAGAAATGATCATTGGGCCATATGTTATTTGCAATTTTAAAAAGAAATAAGATTATTGCGTTCTGTGCTTTCATGAGGAGATTTAGAAATGAATATGGATGCGACCCTTCTAATGTTTAGACCAATAGGTATGATAAGTTTATAGGTAAGGAAGCGTTGCCGACTTTCCAAGTAGTGGTATGCCTTATGTGAGTAACGACTGAGGCTATCTGTCAAGCTTTTCAGGAAGTCCTCGCAAATCAACTCGTCGTACCTCAGATCACAATGGTTAAAGTGCAACACAAGAGGTTCTACACAAGTTCTACACAAGAGGTTTCGTTTACGTGCTTATAAGATGCAAGTCGTTCAAACCTTGCAACCAAACGACCGCTGACCAGCCTTTGCTGTGGAGATTGTCGACCGTTTGAAGACGGTGTTAAAGATAGTCCACTTTTTACGTATGGGAGAAGGTGAATAAACACAATGTTCGGATACGGGGGTCTCAAAACCTGCTTGTTGTAGTCGAGCATGAAAGGGGCAGTCCCAAAGCGAAGGTTTGGCATGATAAGATTATTGGATTTTTCTTTTTTGCTGAGTCCTCCATTACAGGACCGGTTTATTTGGATATGCTACAGTGCTATGTAGCGCCTGAATTAGATGAGTACCAACCATGGGTAATTTATCAGCAAAACGGTGTCCCGCCAGATCGGGCATTATCAGTTTTGCATCGCGATGGTTTAAAAGAATTGGGCCCCCACGTTCTGCGGACATAACACCCTTAGACTTTTTCCTGTGGAAATATGTTAAGGGTAAAGTATTTGCTATACAGGTCCCCAATGTGAACACAATAAAACCAAGAATAACGGATGCGATATTGACGGTAACAGAAGATATGCTGGCGAATACGTGGCTAGTAATTGAATATCGTCTAGATGTTCTGAGCTACGAGAGGTGTACATGTTGAAGTGTACTAACGATGTAGAGAAAAACGTTTTCAGATGAAGATCATAGTACAAAAAAACGTATATATCTATCTGACATTGTTTTTTTTTATTAATTTTTTTTATCAGCCTGCTCAGTGCGCTCTCCATGTTAGGGGAGCCTCGTTGAGACAGGTGGAGAAATTCAAGTATCTCGGGATTGCATTCACGAGTGATGGACGGCAGGAGAAAGAATTGGATGCTCGGATCGGTGCAGCAAGCTGTGTCAGACGTGAACTGTGGCGATCCGTGGTAATGAAACGCGAGCTGGGTAACAAAGCAAAGCTCTCCGTCTTCAAATCTATCTTTGTCCCCATTCTCACTTATGGTCATGAGGTTTGGGTAATGACCGAAAAAGTGCGATCGCGGGTACAAGCGGCCGAAATGAGATTTCTGAGAGGTGTGGCAGGTGTTACCCTACTAGATAGAGTGTACAGCAGCACAATAAGGGAATCTTTAGGTGTTGAGCCGCTACTTCTCCGCATTGAGAGATCTCAGTTGCGCTGGTATGGCCACGTGATAAGGATGCCGCAAACTAGTCTTCCTAGGCAGTTGTTATTTTCCAAGCCGGTGGGTAAGAGACCAAGGGGTCGGCCTAGAACCAGATGGCTAGACTACATGGAGAATCTGGGTTCGAGTCGCTTGGATATTACCAGGGAGGATATGCGCCTGATGGCGAAAGATCGCGATCGCTGGAGATCCTCCATAGGGCTGCTGCCCCCGCGACCCTAACGGATAAGCGGGTTTGAAAAGTAAGTAAGTTTTTATCAGGGAAAGTTTCTGCGCATAAAATTTAAAATGCAGAAATTTATTTTTTTCTGAGTTAGTTCCTATAAATGAATTCACGAATATCATTAAATATTAATTTAGTATCACTGGCTACATGTATATTTATTTTTTAAATCATACAATAATATTCAATCTTGTTCGCCGACTTTTCTTATTCATATTCAATTAACTTCTGCTGATTGCATGAGGCAAAACTTAGACTGATTAAATATTATTCATTTAAATGAAATATTATTTCCCCGGAACATTTTCTTAAGAACCATAATAGATTTAATACTGTAAATTATTCGCAATATAAAAAATATAGAACTAAGTTATAGAACTATGTCGATTTTGTGGATACAATGGAGAAGCAATTCAACACATAACTGCAGGCTATCAGACATTCGCTCTCACTGAATATTTATGCCGTCATAACTGTATAGATATAATAACGTTTTTTTAATTCAATTTTTTTTGGAATGGTCAGTTGAATGTTTATTTACGTTGCATATATTTTAACATTTCAATAAATACTTCTCTTTTTTTAGATTAACACAAGTAAAACTTCTTTATTTTGATTTTTTTTAGTTGCCAAGCACATGAATAAAAGCAATTCTGTTTCGTTAATAGACAGAAACGACAAAACATTTTGAACAGCCTTTCTGTTTGCCTTTAAGTCTGCTTATCTGCCTGCCTGTGGGGTGTAGGGTGAAATCATTCATCAGATATCGATCAAATATGGCGTTTTAAAGATATAAACGTTTTGGTCATACATTAAACGCTATATTTTATTTTAAAATATCCAGAAATATTTATAGATATTATTTAATAATTCTGTCTATTATTTGTTTCTTTTTTTGACTGAAATAATGTACTTTAAGTGTTGAATATGGCTATTATTTAGATTGAACTTTATTGTTTTACATATCAAGTGAGTTTTATATATCTTTTGTTTTTGATTGAATATCTTTGATGTTTCCTTCTTTTGTTTTATTTATCTCTTCTTGCGTTATGTATTATACAGTAGTATCGATTATATACATGGTGACTTAAAGTACCCATGATTTTATGAAAGGATAACTTTAAAAATAATGATTAAATTTCTTTGTGTGACAATAATCACCCTTAAATATCCTGCATAAGGGTTTATTTTTAATTTCTTTAAAATATAGATTAAATCTCCTAGAAACTAGCCTAGAAACTTAACATTTGATCTCCTTCATCTATTTTATTTGTTTGTTTATTTGTTTATTTGTAAAAAAGCAAAACAAAAAAAAACAAACAAACTATTACAATAACCCTATCCAGAGCCGGTATTTTTATGAGAGTTTTAATAAAAACCGGCAATTTTTTATGATACATGAGATTTACTGAAACAGTAGCCAGGGAATAAGGTTAATAGATTTACTGAAACAATAGCTAACTAACGTTTTTCCCTGCAACAGCACCCAATAAGATTATAAGGCTGAAAGTAAAAATAAAAAAAAGACTATTTAAAGAACAGACAAATGAATGAATAAAATAAAATAGGACATTCATTAAAGATTACTAACTGAATGTTTACACTCCAATCATCTAGTTTTATACGTTCATCAAAAAGTTCACCATCCTATGGTTGTGTGAGGCTGTCACAATTGTGATTTTGGCGACAAAGAACGATTAATCTTGTCGTTCAATATTTTATTAATTTTTAATGAGGCTTTGTAAATATTATCATTCTGAGCTTACATTCTCAGTATACTTATTAATTATTCATGTCAAAATAAGGTGTTTTGCTGGAATGCAGGAATGTTATTTCCAATGAATAATTATTTTGCTACTTTCTCTTCCCCACCTCCATCAATAGAAAAAAATGAAAAAAACAATCTGAACAAAACAACAAAATCCTAAACAATTGTTTGAGGACAGTTACCTTTGAACATTACTTATTTACTAGAAATCCACCCGTCACATGATGGGTGTCAACAGTACAGGTTGAAGAGTAAAGTAATGAAAGTGGAGCATCAGTGGTTTTCAAAACTTAATATTCTGCAACAATATACTGTTCATCTGCATAAAACTTTTTTCAGTTTATTTATTTAATTCATATCAATGGCTGAGTATTATCTTACCACAACAATCCCTGGCCTGTTGGACTGACCAAGAGAATTATTAATTTTTTCAGTTTATTTTTTTAATTATTAACAATGACTGAGTATTGTCTTAATCCACAACAATCCCTGGCTTTGACGCATTGTTGTAACTTTCTTTCTTGGCCTGGGACGGACGGACAGACGGATAAGAGAATTATAGTATTAGATATTTGCTTACGTTTTTAGCAATGATTTTATAAATGGCAGGAACAATTTGCGTGTGTTCGTTCGCTGCGACTTTAATTATTTCAGTTCGGTTATTTTAGTTAGATATTTAATTATGCATGTATTTCTTATTTTTTAGTAATGTTCTAAAACAACGCTTTCTACAAAAATAGATTTAATTTTAAGCGTATATCCTTTTACTTACAGTAAAATAAAAAATTATTAAATTAATTATTATTATTATTATTATTATTATTATTATTATTATTATTATTAATGGTAATAAATGACCCCGCTCAATGGGCAGTAGGAAATCCCAACTTAGCAGTACATGTATAGTCAAACCTCGTTAATGTATATGTCAAGCGAGCAACAAATATCTATAATGAGGATATAGCTACAAATTGTGTTCAAAAAAAGACCGGACTGATCTCGCTATGCGCAAACCACTCGACCGAATGGTATGAGCGAGTTTGTACCATCAAGCGTCATTGTTGTTCTACAAGGCCAGCCGCAAAGGTCAGTCGCAAGGTCATGGCCGCAAAGTTTGTTGTTCTACAAGGTCAGCAGTAGCATTTGTACAATCGTCGCTGTTGCGGGGGAACGGTTCAACACAGAACAACACACTTTGCAGCCAGAAAATCGCAATAGTGTTGTGTTATGAACTATGCTGGAAAACATTGTAAGTTACGTATAATTTTCACGCATTTATTTATATTTTGGGGAAAAGACTCCATTATCGAAGTCTGTCTACATGAACGTATACAGGGTGTTGTTAAATTTCATGTCAAAAACGAAAGGAGTAATGGAATATGCGATTCTAAGCAAAAAGTTCATATGAACATCCGAATTCGAACGATAAGTGAGATATGAACAGAAATAAAAATGCCGCCACTAAGATCAACAATTTAATAAGTCACTTTCTACAGCACCTAGGATAATGAAGTCTAAAGAAATAATAGGGTACATAAAACTTATATACCGTTAAAATTTGAACGAATTCCAACGAGTAGTTTCCGTGTTACGCACTCAACATCGTAACATTTGCTCACATTTGATTACTAACCACCACGTCTTTAACTACTGTATGACGGAATTCCCACAAGTACCAAACAGCTAGCAAATAGATGCTATAAGCAAAAACCAATTCAAAACATTTAAACAAAACCGGGTTTCGAAGCGCCGTTTTCCATAGGTTTCTATTGGGAAATTTTTAATTCGTTTTGGGTGAAAAACAATAAAATAAAGGGGAAAACATAGCTCACTTATAAAGAAGTCATTTGGAGGCTGTGATGGAATAGGAATGGTTCCCGTTAATGAGTGCTAAGGTGACGTTTTGAAAATCGTATTCATTAATAATGAACAAACATTAGTTACGTATTTGATTTACGATTTATTCGTTTAAATAAATAGAAAAAAACTTTATCGCAGTTCGGATATCGGGGTCCATAGCGTCCATCTTACGCATTATGGTAATCAGGACTGATGGTAATTATTAGATGCTCCAGTTGACCTCACCGGATATTATTCTCAGACGATAGTGATCGGTCTGAATTTTAGAACCTAATAAATAATTCGCTGGTTCAGTATTGACGACTCTCGAAAAACCAATCAGAATTAGATGCATTTCTGGCTTTATGTTTTACTTTGTACTGCATTTTAGATTTAGTGAATGGGTTAAGGGAAAATGGAACGTCGATATTTATTACGAGTCTACTGTACTAAAAAAACCAAACTATTATTTCCACAACACTATGAAATGAAAGTAAGCACATTTCAACGGTCAGATGAAGGGATACACGGTAAATGCTATCTATAAAAATGCACGCTTGGTCTGTAAGTTTATCCGATCCGGTCGTCTGCCGTTTGCACGAAAACTTGGAAACGAATTCACGTTTCCAAATTCTGTTTTCGTCAATATCATCATCAAGGTCTTAGCTCGGCTGTATCAACTTTTTAAGCTTTTTCGTAGACCCGTTCAAGTCGATTGCACGGTCACCGTTATAATACCAAGATAATGGCATGTCAAACAACAATCGATTCGTCAAGAATGAATACAATGTTACTTTCTGTTTATCTTTTAAGCATTGTTGACAGGGGCACGCGCACCTGACCGATCGCTTTGTCGCAGCTAAAGCTATTTCTGGGAAAGTTTGCAAGATTTTATTTATTAAGTAGAGGAGCACTCATTAGTTTCATAATGTTCGTCTGTCCGTCCCCTTCATTTTTCCACACTTTTGACGTAGAAAGTTGAAACTCGGAACGTAGCTTACCAAATAGGAAAACTAAAATAAGCATGTCCTACTTCACTATTTAGTTTGATTTTGGTTGGCCTCACTGCGGTGGGAGTTACGGAGCTGGGAGTTAGAGAGGACCAAGCGATCTACTCAGGGCTTCCGCTACTTACTTCCGAACGTCCTCGGGGAGATTAATTTCTTGTTTAATTCTAACAATTTGCACATCTCTCTATGATTGCCCGGTGAATATGATTAATTAAGCTTAAAAGTTTCTTTTTTGTCACTTTTGTGTCAGGTATGAGCCATTAGTTTGAGTCGTAATCTCTGAGGAATATTGATGCATTAAAAAATTGCAAGGGTTTTCACTTTTCTTTTTAACATAATTTACACATAAGTACATGAAATTAATTTTGTCACACCTTCTTTCTCTTGCTGGTTATACTCGTCTACGTTAAGTTTTCAAAGAAGAATTTAAGTTTACTAAAAAGAAAGGTTACCAGGAGGATATTTTGGCGCTTTAGGAGAATAAGTGTACAGGAAAAAAAGGGTTTTCCGCTTCCTTAATACCACTCCAAATTGCCTTAATTACCCGCTTTCCCCCACTTGGCTAGAAAGTGGGAGAAAAAACCCAGAGAAGCCAAAGACCCCAAGGGAGGTTGAATAATTAAACAAGACTTTTCCAGATGATTTACTAATCCTATTTATCAACAGCAAGAATTGGAGTTTCTTTTATTCATTAAAAGGGGGAAAAACAATTAAAGAAAGAAAATGAAAATAGGAAAATTATATAGGGAAAAGTTTTCCTTTTTGTTTAAAGTAGATCAACTTAAGAAATTGGAGAACTGTATGTATAATGTTGGCTCAATGAAAAAAAAAATTAAAGGAACTTTAAAAATTTCATTTCTAGCGTTTGATGTTTTCTGTAACTTTTCATTACGTTATAAACTCTTGAGACCTAATGGTATTTGACAGTCTTAAGAGTCCGTTAATCTCTTATAGTACAGCAAATACTAGAACGGATTTGGGGTAAAAAATGTTTTTTCTAATATACAATGAAGTTTTCTGATAAAGTTAAAAACACAAGCAAGGAAACAAAATACAAACGCATTTCCATATATGAATCGAATTAATTTTTTTTCACTTCTACTGTGCATGTATTAATATAGTATATCTTTATGTTAAATTACGAAAGCTTACTTCTGGTTTTAATGGTGAATTATTTAGCTTGACGCTCCATTCCAAGAGAGGTTGTCTTATGGAATTTCTGGACAAATGTTTATTTATTTAAGAGAAGTGATTCGAAATAGAGATTTCCAAATAAAAAGAGAAGATTGGAATTAAAAATTTATTTCGCGTGTTTTCTTCATGTTGAGCTAACATCTGGATGGGAATCCAAATGTAAAAATCATAAGAAATTAATTAAATATAACGAAAGTAAAAAAGAAAATATAGTTTACTAATGTACGAGAATTCAGAATGTTTTACAGGCTTTACTTAACTTGTAAAGATGAAAAACGAAAGGGAAAATTCTGGTCGTAGAACTTTTCCTTTCTGCGACCTGTATTTTTTCCCGTTCGTTTTCCATCTTAAAATGTTTAAGCACTGTCTCCAGTATTAATTGATTATTTTGTTATGAGGGCTTCAATCTTCATGATGAATTTGCCTTCTCAGTTTAATTTTGTTTTCCAAGTATTCAGTTTGTTCTTTAAAATGGAGCAAACGAAACAAACATGTATGCATCAAAACGATTTCCTTACTTTAACGGCTAATAAAAATTGTAAAACTTCTGAGTTTAATGTCTTATAAATGTGATCTGATTCAGAAGCATGTTCACGTTGAGTTATCTTTTAATGGAATCCAAATAATTTTATTCATTGTCCTAAATGCTTTTTCTGATAATGGAAATTTGATTCCGTTCTTTGAATTTTCCATTTCCGTATTCGTCTCGTTTCATCTGCACAGATTCCTAGAAGATTCATACTCTCTCGAACACCGAGCGCTTATTATAATTTTGAAATTTTATTGTGAGTGTAATGAAATTTTAGGTGATTTCGAAATTTTATATTATGAATTAAACGCACTTTTATTTTTTGTTAGATCTAAACGATAACACTGGTAATTAATTTTTTTTTTAATAATGGTCTACTAGCGCAACCCGTTGAAATTCCACGGAATAAACGTGATAAACCCTGAAGAGATTGTAGAATAAAATAGAAAATAACTTTACAATGTTTTAACTGAATGCGATTATAACCTCTTTTATTCCGATTCTTCGAAAAATATTATTCGAACTTTAGAATGAACAAATCATTTGATGCAAATAATGTTCATCAAATTTCAAGTTCGATATAGCTTGAACATTATCTAAACATGAAGGATCGTTATAAACGTCGTCAGTGACTTAGATGAACAGAAACAAAATAAATTTGCATACTTACTTGAAAAATATGTTAGCCATCCATGCTTCCTTTACAATATGTTATGAAAGAATAGTTCAAGCTGCTAAAATGATCTCTATCCACACCTAAAATCAGCATAAAGATCGAGCACATGACCATTCACATCTCGCCTTCTATCTACGCGGCTTTGGCCAGCGCTACCTAAAATCATCTTTGTTTCTCTAGTTCAGGACAGGTTAACTTTGCTATGAAGGAAAGTACACTTGCGAGAATATAATTATATTTTAAAACAAGAATGATTTTACCGCCATGGCAGATAAAAGGGGTACATTTTTGTGTTATATCAGCGAGACACCAGTTACGGATACATGTATTTTAAAACACTTTAGAGAATACTATATAAAAATGAAAATGAATTATAAATTACTAAATAATGAAACTAATGTAAAAAAATTGAAACGAATAAAACGGAAGAACCGAAAGGTTAAAGGGAGTGTAGTAGCAATTCTTTATATATTCGAGCAAATAAAATTTCTTTAATTTATAAGCATTTTTACAATAATATTAAACGAAGTGAGCGTCAGTTGTTGAACCGTCTATTATTTCTTTATATTCTATTATTTTACAAATTGGTCACTGCTGTTGTAGGCATCTCTGCATTTGCAAATTTTGAGACATAAGCATAGGTATTTCAACAAAAAAGCGTCAAGTTTCTCTCATTTCTACTGTAGATTCGGGGAGAGAACAAGGATGTTGCAACTGAATTTGGCATCACACCTTCAACAGTGTCAACATTTTGGAAGGATCACACCAAAACTGCAACAATTTCAAAGAACTGAATGTCGGTCCTCAATGGAACAATTTAAGATGTGGAAAAAGTTATGGTCTTGTGGTTCGAAGAAGAACGTTCAAAGAACATTTCAGTAAGTGGACCCCTGATTCAAGAAAACGCAAAGGATGTAGCTAAAACACTTTTGGTCATCACAGCCTTCAGGCAAGTGTTGGGTGGTTGAATAGATTTCGTGATCGTTATGGCATCATTGCATGAACAATTTGTGGCGACGAAGCTGGAGTTCCATTTGAAATAGCAAATCAATGGCGAACGGGTGAGATAAAAAAAAAATCACTGACTCGTATAAGAGGGACGGCAACTTCAATGCAGATGAAACAGGAATTTTTTATCAACTGTTAAAGAAACGACCACTGTAAAATGCTAATACGATTTTGTTATCAAGAAGCAGAAGACGATTCTGAAGTTGATACAGTGTAAATACTTTTTAGGTTTTTAGAGTAGCGCAGTGGAAAGTAAGTAAAACACGTATACAGAAGACGTGACTAAATTAAAGAGTATAAATGACTTAATAGTTAAGAAAATGAAACCTTAAACCTAAGGCAAGAAATATTGCATAAAACAAAGCAATAAAATAAATGTAATGGAATAACAAGGAATCAACTTGATTCACGAAAAATATAGCTATATAAATTGCTTAACCAAAGCACACTTGAAATCAAACACCAATGGATCCGCACTAGGATCTCTTTATGTAAATAACATTAGAGCACATCACATGTAGAACCAAACCGGTATAATATGACAGTAGACGTTGTGTGCACCAACAATCACACGCACACAATTAATACGAAGACCACTTATTACTGGAGAGCAATAAACTGAAGATCACTCGAAGACACTTTCTGAGGATCACAATTGCACATCCCACTTCAAAACCATCAACGTGAGATAAAGCTCGATAAACCAACATTAACAGGGTATAGTCATGGATAAGGTAATTAAAGTCACTGTCCGGTGAATACACGAAGCAAAGGCACCAGCAATTACAGCTGTACCGCTTCAGCACAGCTCCTAAGTAGTAAGGAAAGAACTAATGTAAAAAGTTCCAAGCGTCGTAAATAATTATTTGTTGCAAAGGTAGACGCCACAATAACGAAGAGTTTCATAAATAGTCCATCATTAGGAATGAGCTCTAATTAGAATTAATGATAATAAAGCCCAACCAGTCATTCAAATAGGCGTTTAAGCCAAAAGGCCACAGTCCACGTAGACACGAGACGTAGTTGAGTCGGTAAGCTCGTAATTCGGGAAAAACTACCGAAGCAATATTGGTGCTTAGGAATAATTGAATTTTGACGCTTACCAGGCAGTCTATACGGTGATTAACAGTTCAACGGGGAATCTTAATTCCATCCAAATCAGCAGTCGGAAAATCTCTGGAGCTCTATATGCCACGTAGGCAATGCGACGGCTTCGTACTAACAGAGTTCTCTTCTCCGCCCTCGCTCGCCGAACCTCCACGCTCGCCGTGTTTAGCAGGAATTATCGCCGAATTCTTTGCCTGAGTCCTTCCATTCTCTACTTTCATAAGACACATCACGCTGCCATATTCAGCAGTTCGGGCATTCGAAGCGTTTTCCTTAGCTCTCCACTTTTCCGACCTCTTCATAACGCTGCCTTTTTGCTAAAATCCTGATCTCTCGATTTCCCGTCTTCATCTCGAAACTCCCACTCTTTTCGCCCATTGGCCGAATCTTCATGACGCTTTTGACGTCGAGCATTTCTCCGCTTCCCCCTCCCTCCTCATGCCTATAAATAAGAATTTACAAGGTTTGTTCGGATACTTCAACGCTCATGTGATTCTGAAAACATGGTGATAATGTACTTTTCAAACATACTTCAAAGCTCATCTCCTTTGTTTTTTATAATAAAAAGGTTATAAACTATCTTATTATCAGATATTATAACGCAAAGAGGATGGTGTTTTGTTGGCATAAAGCGTTATTTTTCGAAATAAATTAAATGCAAAAATTTTTGAATAATCCAGAAAATGGTTTTTTTTGTTAGTCCAAACAGATCATATGAGCTCAAGTGTAGGTACTAAATGTATGGGAAAATAATGTTACTAAACTCAAGAATCAAATAACATTCTATAGTCAAAACATTGAAAGTGAAATAATATCTACGTACTGTATTATCTAACAGTGAAAAACATGTACGAGTTTTCTCCGAACTAAATAAACATAATTCTATTTGTGTTATAAAATATAAAAAATAACAAATCAAAATACATGTATTTAAAGTTTAATTCTTTCAGAATGACACTCCGCGTTTACATTATTTTATTTAATGGCAGAAATCACAAATATAATATCCTTCTGGTCAGCACAATCACTATGAGCTCACAGTTGCCACCTTTGGCATTCTTCACTTCGACTATCGTTTTCTTTTGCCGCAACCGCAGAAGACGCAATTAGCGTCCATGTTTTCAGGTATTCTTTTCAGGTTAAGGGCGTCTTCCGATTCGGAATCATTATTTATAATTTCCGCCTTTTCATCCTCTTCGTTCTGCTGGTCGTAGGTGTAGCCGCTCTCTGGGCAAATAAAACGATGGAAACCAAAATGCCGTTTACAAATCCCGGAGGCCATATTGCGAACAATAATAGGGGGCCAAATTAAAGAATAGCACTGGTTTAGATAAACAATAACAGCGTCTAAAGAAAAAAAAAGATAAGTGAATTTATCTTCAATATGTCAAAGTTGTATATTACTACAATAGTCGCTTTTGCACATTTCTATAATAATTAAAACATTCGACAAAAAAAACTTTGTCACTCTCTATCGTACTTTGATAGTAACTCTTTACCGACAGATGAATCAATAGGAAGTATCTATACTTTAAATTTTACAACTAGTTATTGCTTTATTGGGTATTCTACCTACTTCTTATATCTGGATTCACTAAGAGTTCGCAGTGGAGAAATGTGTTACGTGCTCTTTTGCACAGTCATTTGGAGAGTCAACTTCCACTCAAAAAAATAGTTCCATGCGTAAAAAGGGTATTAATAACTATAAATGCGATATTAATATCTATATACGTAAGACAGTTTGTATGTTAGCGAAAATTTTATTAGAGACATGAAAACAAATTTTTAAAAACACTAAAGCAAGCGCAGTACATACGTATTACTGTCATAAGAAGTTAAATCATCATGGTGGCAACATCACATCATCAGTACTTTGCCAAATTTAAAAATATAAGCGTAAGGGAATAGTCGAAAAGTTCTTTTCATTTTGTCCACCGCAAACTCTTAGTGAATAGATGGAATTAATAGTCGATTTATTAGGTCGGGAGCCCAATTTACCAGCAGGGGGCCACATTATCACTTACTTCCCGGTAATAATTGCTATAAATATTCAGGATCTTAAAGCCCCGGCAATGCTTAATGAAGATGCAGTTTTTCAGAAAGTGACCAAAATTCAAATTGATCCTGAAAGGGCAGAATAAGTCAGACTAAAACGAAAGTTGACAGTTTTACAGAATATTACATGTAAATTGTAATTAAAGTTACTCGAACTCTCTCTGACCAATCTCTCGAATGTGACAGATTTGATATCTATGCAAATTAGGGTCCAATTATCTCGGAAACCACTGCAAAGTTTTGAAAACTACTTTTTTCATAGTAATCCTCATGTAAAACTACCCGAGAAAATGTATTTACTTTGTTTCTATCTGCAATTAACAGAACCTGGGACCGACCTTACAGTGTCCAAAAAAATTCCTTTTGCTAAAGTAATCCTACAGTATATCCAATTAGCATAAAAATTCTTCAAATTATTATAATCACTTATAGGAACAGGTTACCTTGACCGTTTTCCCCAAATTTCAGGCGTTTTCATGAAAATGGTACTTTTTGGTGAAAAAAGATCCCACTAGACCTCGGTTAAACATTATAGGGTTGGCACTACCGTGCCTACCCTGATTATAGCAATATTCGGTAAACCATGGATTACTCCTTATATTCTAGCCCTATCAGAGAGGAAAAATGCACTTTATTGTAAGTTACGCCATAAACCTTTTCCGGCTTTAACCAGAACCTTCAAGGATTTTTCCAACTATGTTAGAAATTTGATTAATAATTCGAAACAGAAGTATTATAGTTCTCTATTTACCAAAATGTCGTCTTATAAGTCAAAATGGAACGTTATAAATATATTATTGAAAGATTCTAACATTTCAAATTGCCCGTTTCAACAATCCGACAAACTAAATTCCTCATCTTAACATATTTTCTCTGTACTCTTCTCCCTCCTTCTTCATCCCTTAATAACTCTAATTTAAGTTATCCCTATGATGTTTCCCAAAATTCACCCACTTTTTCGCAGTCCCCATTACAACTGCATGAAATCAGCAAAGTTATCTCACAACTTAAAATCTTCAACGGCACCCGATCCTCTTGGTCTCCGACCAGATATTATAGCGATTAATATTGTATAGCTACACCCTTTCCTCACATTTTAATCACTCCTTAACTTCCGGTATTTATCCATCATTACTAAACGCACTAGAGTCACCCTGTTTACAAAAAAGTGATCCCAAAGTATTTTCTCATTACTGCCCGATTTCAAATCTACCAGTATTTACAAAAATTTTTGAGAAACCTTTTTACAATCGTTTATCCCAATTTATTTACCCATATAGCTTTATTAACATTAAACAACATGGATTTATTCCCACATGGATTTATTAAACAACATGGATACAGCTTGTTATAAACTAACTGAATTTGCCTCATTAGAAATGTACTTAAATAAATTCGTCGCCGCTATTTTTATTGATTTTTCTAAGGCTTTTGGTTCTATCCCTAATCCTCTGCTTCTTCTTATAATATTCACGGTTCTTCCCTGGCATGGCTCTCTAATCTATTAACAAATCGACGTTATTATCTGGGGGTTTTTTTCCTTATGATTAGGAACCATGGTGTCCCTCAAGGTTATATTCTTTCCTCTCTACTGTTTAACTTGTTCATTAATGATCTCCCCACGATACTCTCCTCTACTAATACTATCCTCTACGCAGATGATGTTACCTTTTTATTTTCTAACTTTGATATTTCACAACTTATAATAATACTTAATATGGTTTTGGCCGAATTAAAAAATTTGAACGAGAATTAACATTGAAAAAACCAACTCATCTTCTATCGAAGTAATAAGCGTAACATCCCTAATTTTCCGTTAATCTATTACAAACAACCAGTTAATCTCAACTACGAATTCATTTAAATATCTTAGGTTAGTTTTATCTCATGATTTAACTTGTGACCTTCATACTGATATTTTACTTACTAAATTAAAACAAAAATCAAGGGTTGATCTCCAGGCTTCAATACCTTCGATATCATATCTTATTACTCCTCTACTACTCCCGAACACACTCCTTACTTTGCTACGGTGCTGTTTTCTGGGGATCTTCCACTTCCTATAGTCTGACCAGACTCTTAAAACTTCAGAATTTTCTTCTGAAAATACGTAAGCCACTTCCTATCTCACACTATTTCTCATTAGTACGTATTCCCACCATTTACCATATCTACTTTATCCAATTATGTTCCTTTATTTATAAAGCTACTAATTCCCAGTTAACCTTATCTTCCCCTATTTTAAAACAGTTACATCAGGCATAATTATGCAACACGTAAAGCCGATAATACACTATATGATCAAAAATATCCGGACACCCCTCACAGATCATCGATTGGCCCAATGTCACATGATAATGACTTGCAATCATTTAAATACCTTCCCACACCTTCAGACACAACTCTGCTTGGACATTGGCAAGAATGGGTCGTTCGGCAGAGCTCGGTGAGTTCCAACGTGGAACCATCGTTGGATGTCACCTATGCGGCAAG
>JAHWFO010054830.1:893687-932823 GCA_023313115.1 Rhysida immarginata | reverse complement strand
CAACGTTGTGGCAATTTTTCGGAAACGGGCCATTTCTCTACCAACACAACAATGCTCCGTGTCACAAAGCGAGGCGTGTACAGCAGTGGTTTGCGGATTCAGGGGTCGAAGAAATGGGTTGGCCGGCACAAAGTCCCGACCTCAATCCTATAGAGAGTCTGTGGGATGAATTGGAAAGACGCTTGCGGGCCAGATCACATCGGCCAACTTCTGTACCTGAACTGATTCTCGCTCTTCGGGAGGAATGGAGGAGCATTCCGGAAAGTACCTACCAACATTTGGTGGAAAGTCTTCCCCGAAGGGTGGAAACTGTGATTCGGGCAAAGGGATGAAATCGTGGCTAGAGCGCAAACGTGCATGTGTCCGGATATTTGTGATCATATAGTGTATATGTTTACCTCCAGTTAGGAACAATCACCAATGTAGATGTCCTTCCTTCATTGGTGTTAAATATTGGTCTCATCTACCTCCCGATATTCGATCCTTATCTCCTTTTAGAAAAGCTGTTAAGAATTTCGTTTTTTCTAACAACATATCCCAAATTAGTTAGTTTTATTTCTACTTACTTTGACCTTAACGCTATAAAGCTATATAACCGTTTTGGTAATTTTTCATTCTGAACGATATATTTGTATGTTTACTATTACTTACTACAATTTGATCGGAATATACACTCCTTAAGTATTTTATATTATATATAAATATTGTCTTCAATTATTTCTATTGATATTTTTCTTCATGATTCTGTAGCTCTAATTTAGACCTTTATAATCAATGAACCAATTTATTACAGTTAACTTTAATTATTGATGTTTGTTTTCTTTTAACTTCTTTATTTTTATTTTTGTTAATAACTGTATGATTCTACACTGTATCTAACTCGTTGGTCAATCACCATACCGGTCCATATAGGACATTATTGTATTTACCCATTAAAAATAAAATAAAATAAAATAAAAAATAAAAAATTACCGGTAAAGATATTACCGGGAAAAACACCCCTACTGGAAAGCAATGAGAAGCGTTTTATTAAAGCTGTTTTGGAATCTTTGATTTTCGATACGCTAAATGTATCGCATTATCATTTATCTCAAAATGATCACACATACATTTTTCAAATGTAGAAGAACTTACACAAGAATTACCTCTATAATGGAGACATTTAATGATCGAGATTTCGAATACGCTTTTTTGTATTTAGCAAAGTTTTCTATAGCAGGGAGCTTTAAACATGTGAAAAATAAATACATGTATATGAAGTAATTGATGATTTTCAAAACAAATCATTTAATTAATTTAAAGATTCACTCATGTACGCTGTATAATATTTTCTTCATAAATCAGAGATAAGAAATATTTGATATCTAAATATAACTTTCAAACCTTTTTCAGACCAGTTTTAAATTATTAAGTCACTTCTATAGTGGCTTTTTCTTAAAGCGTTTTTTGAGGGAAACCATATGTTAAAGCAATTCCTCATCTATTTTACATAAAAAGAAATCGTTTTAAAGCCCCATTATGCATCAAAAAGTCATTGTTACATTCCATTTCTAATGAAATCTGTTGTTATTCTTTTGAGAAGAGTGGTTATAGTTAGTTTTATTTGCACTATAAATGGGTTTCAAAATGAAAAGGGTGAGTGCATTTTACTGCAGCAGTTGTGAATTTAAATTATGATTTGAATGCTTGACTCATATTTGAATGCTGTCCTGAAATGAAAGCGGCTCTATTTTTATTGTCATCATGAATATGGAAAAAAAAAAAAGTTTATAACCATTAACTTTTATTGTACTTGTCTCGCGAGAGATAGATTTCGGGCAGGTGTACAACTTTGAATTTTGCTGCAGCGTATGGGCTCTATGCCATCGAAAAAAAAGAAAAAATAAGCTTTTTATTTATCTTTTGAAGCACCAAAAGTTCCCGGATATCCGCAATTTCTAGTTGGCACCTGGCCCAAAAATTATGAGAAATTTTTAACTTTTGTCATTATGGAGTTTATTACATGAAAAGTTTTAGCGAACATTATCATTAATAAGCCTTGAATTTAAAAAAAGAAGACTTTTAATGACCTAAATTTTTTGAGGGAGAAACGTCAAACTTCGTTAGCGATTTGTTTAAACACCGAACATCGCTTTGTAATTTAAAGAGCAAATGAAATAAATGAAGTTTAGATAAATGTTATCTAAAGTTGTTAGTAGTTGAAGAGGCAATAAAGTAACTTTAGATTTATTATTACAGAAGATGACATTTTAATTTATTATAACATCCAATTAAATAATGAACTGTATAGTGCCGTGAAAATGTAAAACTTTTAACTTAACGCTTATATATTTGAGAACTTATTTCAGATTTTGATCTTATTGAGTTCTTTTGTTTAAAGAAACTGAAGGCTATCTCAGTAATCACTGTGAACGATGGTTTGGTTTGGTTTGTTTGGTATTAACGTCCTTTTCAACTGCCATGGTCATTTCAGGACGGCGTTATAGGGGCCGCAAATTTTGCCTCGCAAGGGTTCTTTAACGTGCAGCCGGCAAACGACTACACGGGACCAACGGCTTTACTTCCCTTCCGAAGGAAGTGCGTGATCTCAGGATTTACCCCTGAAAAATCCTCGTCGTCCTCGGCCGGGATCGAACCCGCGTACTCGGGCATCAGAGGCGATCACGCAACCTGCTGAGCCACCGAGGCCGATCACTGTGAACGAAACTGCTTTGCAACAAATAACTGGCGTTGTTGTGAATGAGTGTTATACAATCAATAAGGCTATACCGACCGGTAGATGGAAAATCGCCCATTTTTAAATTAAGGCAGAAGGGTCCAGCTATTCACGATATATGATTAAAAGTAACCGAATCCCTTTCCACATCCCCCGAATCAGTAGATTTTACCATGGGCATCACAGTGCAACCTCATAGAGGTAAAAAGGATACAGTCGAGTTCACAGACGTCATTGCAAAGATGATACGATGATATAATACCGGGTGATTCAGTCAATTTCTGACCATTTCACCCGAATGACGTGCATTAGGGAAAAACAATCGAAAGAATATGAGCTCCATATCGAATTTCTAAATAGTTGGAGTTTGTATTGTTGCAACGGTGCTGCATGAAAATCGTAATGTTGAAAAATGGCGCCCGCTTTATCAACAGAGCAGAAATGCAAGGTTGTCGAATGGTATTTCGAGACAAAATCACCTGTAACCGTGCAAAGAAAGTTCCGGAAGGAGTATAAGTGTCGAGACGCACCAGGCACGCAAGCGATCATGGATTTTGTCAAGCAATTTCGTGCCACTGGATGTGTCAAAGGCAAGAAAATAGGCGGGAGCGAAGCTCGTGTTCGAACAGCCGAAGTTGTCGAAAATGTTCGCACAAGGTTGGTCGATTCCACTACCAAAAAATCTGTTCGCCGCCTAGCCATTGAAGAAGGGCTGTCGTATACCACGACGTGGCGAATTTTGAGAAAGGATTTACACCTGTTCCCGTATAAGATCCATGTTTATCAGGAGTTAACAGACACTGGAAGACAGAAGCGACAACAATTTGCGATGGAGTTTGGAGCAGAAATGGAAGCCAATCAGGACATTGTGGACAACCTGTGAGTGTCAGATGAGGCCTTCTTCTATATGTCAGGTGACGTTATTAAATACAACGTTCGTTTTTGGGGTTCCCAGCACCCTCATGAGATCCATAAGTCACCTCTTCATCCACGAAAGGTTATGGCTTGGTGCGCGATTTCCAAAAGAGGCATCACTGGTCCGTTCTTTTTTGAGGGCACCGTAACTTCACAGGTTTACCTTAACATGTGGAAACCATCCCCGAGCTGCGAAGGAGGCGTCATACCGTGTATACCGCTTCGACATCAATGGTTTCAACAGGATGGGGCTAGGCCTCACGCCACTAATGAAGTGCTAGACTTTCTTAATCAGAAATTTGGAAATCGTGTCATTTCAAACAGGTTTCCAGATCGATTCGGGGGTGGCTTTCTTTGGCCCCCTACGAGTCCTGACCTAAACCCATGTGATTTTTATCTCTGGGGGTTCCTTAAAGACAGTGTGTTCACTACACCACCAAGAACCCTAGACCAGCTGCGACAAAGGATCGTCGACTGCTGCACCCTTGTGGATGCAGAAATCCTGGATAGAGTTATGAACAACTTCACCATTCGGCTGCGAGCAGTTCAAAACGTTTGTGGAGGCCACATTGAGCATATCATCAAGACTTTTTCACGGGAATGAAAACTCCGAACTGCCTAAAATATCATACTGAAATGCTAAGTTTGTAAACATTAATGGGTTGTTACGAGTTGTTTGATATATGCCATATCTTAGCGTTAAAAGTTCCATTTGGTACCATTAAAACACGTACTACTAAACATTTCACACCAACATTATTTACGCGTTATATTCATTCATGAGACATCCTTGCACGTACACGTGCCATTAGACCAATACCTGAGGTGAGTTCAGGAAGGTAGCCGGCTCGCTACCGCTAGAGGTATCGCCTCCTAGCCATCACGTGATACACTGCGATCTAGCCGTAGCGTATTTGAACGATCTAGGCCCACTGCTAGACCAGGGCCTAGCCATCAAAGATCGAAATCGAAGAGAAACATTGAGGGGATGAAAAAAAGGGTGAAAAAATGGGAAAGAATAAAAAATGTATGCTTTATTTTGATTAATTTCTGTTGCAAGCTCTAATTTTTCATTAATTCAATAATAAAATCAACAACAAGTTAAATATCTCAAAGTAAAAGTTAAACAGTTTATTATTCAAACAGAAGTAAGAAAATATTCATTACTACAATCTCTCCTTGACTTAGCCGTAAATATTTTGTCACTGTTGTGTAAAATAAATTCATGTCCGCTGATAATGAATCGTGTTTCGATCATAATTTCATGAATGTTTGCGTCAGTGGGCGCAGCCATCTTGCAAATGACCAACGAAGCCAACTTTTGAGAAGCTCGCTTAAAAACCTAGCCGGCTACGGACGGGCGGAGCTAGCCAAGCCTAGTGAACGTGAAGGCTAGGCTAGCCCAGGGAAAAGGCTAGGCTAGCCCACCTAGCCGTAGCGAGCCGGCTACCTTCCTGAATTCACCTCTGCTATCACTAGTTACTCTTATATATTCGTTCATGATATGTTGTGACGATTTGTTTGATATATTACATGCCATATCTGGTTATAGGAAGTTTTAAGGGGGTATCATAACGGCACCATTAAAGTACGTGCCATTACAGTATGTACTTATTCCGGCTATCTCACGTTCGTACTTGTTCGTGCTCTGAGCCATATGAATGGATTGGTGAAAACAGACTTTGAGAAAGTTAATTCGTTTTCAAGTTATCGTAATAAATACAAAGCTCCCTAGGAATAAAAAAATTCTCTTGATTTAGAGACCGAACTGCCCTTTCAATAATCGTCAAACACGTACATCCTGCACGCGCACCATCTCATTAACGTTTAGAGCACGCGAGAGCCGAACGTATGTATGTTCTCAAAACGCGTTTTCCCGAATGCGAGGATAATTCGTGTCTTCCAGCAATTCAATACATGCACTATTTCTATTGCTACGCAATGAATTGTGGGATTGTCTACAGACGGACGGACGGACAGCTGGATAAACCGATCACATAAGCACATTTCTATATATAGAAAAGGTGCTAAAAAAAGAACAAGAAAAGCAAAATTATTCTTGGGAAAAAAATCTTCCAGATTCTCTCAGTATTTTGCCAGAATCTGATTATTCCAATTAAGAATGTGTTACTCTCATCCAAATATTTGAAAAAATTTTAAGTCAAGTAATTATAATTCTAATTATAGAAGAAGTATCAACATATACTCTGCAGAAAGATGGTAGGAATCGGATTTAGTTCAGAAAAATTAAGTATATTTTTTTGCCAAACTATATTTATCCGTTTATAATTTAGTTCCCTCCCAGCAACAGTTCGGAATCATCTTCTGATCTGAGAAACGAATTAGGAGTAAATGCTATGAGAAGGGATAGCTTCTTAGATATTTGCAAATGTATACACTTATTGAAGACACGAAAATAGATCAATAAGTGTCCTTCCATTTCAATATTTAGCATTATTGCAGCTAGAATATGTTATGATAAACGTTTAGATGGTAAAATCGGCCTCGGTGGCTCAGTGGTTGCGTGATCGCCTCTGATGTCCGAGGACGCGGGTTCGATCCCGGCCGAGGACGACGAGAATTTTTTCAGGGGGAAGATCAGCCGTTGGTCCCGTGTAGTCGTTTGCCGGCTGCACGTTAAAGAACCCTTGCGAGGCAAAATTTGCGGCCCCTATAACGCCGTTCTGAATTGACCATAGCAGTTGAAAAGGACGTTAATACCAAATAAACCAAACCAAACTAGATGGTAAAACTTATTTAGTGTCATCAAGGAATGGAAACTGACCCTCATAGCTGCTCCACGATGCACATTAGAAATATAGGACTTTTGCATTGACCGTTTTGTTCCATTTCATGCAAACTGGTATTTATCTTTATTTATATTATTTTTATTAGTAACTAGTAATTATCGACGTTGCCCGGGATAATTACACTTATAGGTAAACAGAACAATCTCAAAAAATTAAACTAAATTTTGCAATATCTTAAAAATAAACACATGAAAACGCTTAGAATTAATACAGTAAAAATTCTTAATGAAAATTCGAAAAAAAAAATTTTAAAGACTCACAATGGACGGACGTCTCCAATAATTTCTTACTCACGTAATCTTACTTCAGATGTACACTTGATGTTGTTGCAATTTCCACTCTTCTCTCGATGTGTTGAAGAAAAACTTGGCCATGCATCACTTATTGTAGTCTAGCGGTCGCCGATTCTTCTACTTACTTGCTTCCCATTTGCTCAATAGAGCACGGAGCTAAAGGAGTGCTTCCTCTGTCGTCTTTTCACTCTTTCTCAATAGTCTGCTAACTCTTCATTATCTCTAGTTTCTGATCATTTTTAAAGATTTTCAAGAAATTATTAAGTACTAAGAACTCTCTTTTCTAAGAAAAACCTGAATAACAGGAATTCTATGCATTGTTACAAATTGACACTTATCCATATGGCATCATCATTTTATGTTCATTGTTATAATTATTGGAAAGAATTACTTTATCATTGCATCATCACTTTGTGCTCATTGTTGTTGGTGAATTGCGCGTTGATACCATTGTTGATGCGAACACGGCGGGCCTATTGTTGCACAAACTTTGCCTTTCATTGTTGGTAATGAGATATATATTGTTGATCCTTGCATAGTGTTGGTGCATTGCGTGTTGATACCATTGTTGATACCTATTGTTGTACAAACTTTGCCTTGCATTGTTGGTCATGAGATATTTCTCATTAATATGCCCTGCCATAACCATGAATATCGATTTTTAATCGATATTTATTATTTTTCCGAAATCTGAGGTAGACAGTGACCTTCCTCATGCTTTGAAGGTTAAGTATGCAAAATTTCATCAAGATCGGAATAAAACTGTAGATTTGTATAAAATACAAACTCACAAACAAATCCACAAACCCACAAACATCCTTCTTTATATATACAGAAAGAAAAGATAATTGTTGTGTGTTACTATGTATCCAAAATACTAGTTAAAATTTAAAGGAAAGCAATTTTTTAAATATATTTTGCCATTGTTTCAACGGTCGGGTCGCAAAATTATGCTCTCAAAAGCGAAGTTATAATGATTAATATATATTTTAATGATGGTTTTCTTCATTCATTTAGACATAATTGCATATGGATAAAGTGTTTTTAAGTAAATTAAAAAAAAGAACATTTCAAGCGTCAAAGACTTATGTGTAGAAAATTGAATAGATATCAAACAAGAACTTGACTTTGAAATTAATTTTTTTATTATAACTTACAGTTTGGCGCTTTAAATATTTCGCTTTTCTTTATTTTTACCTAATCTAGAGCAAAAAATTAATACCTTACAAAAAATGGCGTAATGGCTGTAAATCTTCGCCCTTTTACTTTTGTTTTGACAAAGAATTGCTTCCGAAACGTCAGCCAGGGTCTTCAATACTTGTTGTATTCCGGGATTCTTGTATCTCGTTCTTCTTTTCTTCTACATCCATCAACTGCAATATTTTAAATACTGATGAATATCTTTCTGAGAGAGTGGCAGCAGCCATCCCAACAAATAGTGAACCTGCAAATGCTTCTGATATTTTATATATTCACCACCCTTCCCCTATTTGCATTTAAAGCAATTTTGTATTCCACTACCACCTCCGGATATATTCTAGTCATCTAAGGCTTCAAAAATTCTATGCGATATCATTAATAAAATATGGTATATATAAGAATAATTTTCTTATAAAAATTATAAAATACTTAAGTTGGTAATGGAAAGTAGATTAAATTCTGAGGTAGTAATTTAATAATTTTGCATTTATGAGAACCAGAAATAAAAATCAGTTGATTGTACAGATGAAATGTACTTAGGTTAAATAAAAAATATTTACAAACACGCTCAGATCTTAATCTCATATCTTAATCTTAATCGTATGCAGATGACACGTTTTTTCACAAGTCTGACGTGAAAGAAGCAATTCAGAAGATGTATGAATGTGGAAACATTTCCTAGACAAACATACTCAGATGCTAAACTCCGATGATTTCCTATGTAGATGGTGACACTATATCCAGCCAGACACATCAATAATCTCCAATGGTTAAGAATATATAGAGTTAATATAAAATAAAATGGAACTTTATCTACTTGTGAAAAAATGAATCATCTGCATAAGAAGTCATATGAGATTAATATCTGTGTGCGTTTGTAAGTAGTTTTTATTTAATCAAACGTATATTCTATCTGTACAATCAACTAATTTTAATTATGCTTCTCCTAAATTGAGATTACACTGTAAAACATGAAACATGTCCTTTAGATGAAAATATATGGTTCTTGTATATTGTTGACTGAAAATGACGAAATTGTAATTATTTTTTGTTTACCATGCACCATTTTCCAAAAAATCCACATTTTAGTCTTTTACGTATCTATATTGAAGCACATATAGCAGCGCTATGCGACCAGTTCCTCATTCTGAAGGTCTTCCTATACCTACAGCTCCAGATAAATATACTGTTGATTCAGAGGAAGACACCTCCGATGACCCAAACCATCAAGATCCTGACTTTCAACCATCTACATCTACGACATGTTCACATCATGAAATCACACAGGCAGAGCTTAACGATGGAATGGAAGTATCCTAGCTGAATATTGCTGGCCTGTTATCAGGGACACACCAACAGATGCCTACAAGAGGAAAATAGCCAAAAAAATCATTTTAGTGTTTGCATTTTCTATAATCAAGCCTCTGTTACATTTCTCTGAGAAGTGGGTTTCCTATAAAAACGATACGTGATGGACTATTTTGGTTTTGATATATGAATCAAGCACCTTTTGTTTATACAGAATCGCATAGTTTCATCTAAACGACAGAAAAAAAGCTCGAATTTGTTGTACAGTGTTATTAAGTTATTACCTTAAAAGTTACAAAAATGTAATTAGCCTATCGAAAATTATCGTTAATATAATTTATCGCGATTTTCTGTCTACCAAATATGGGTTTACAAATTGTTTAATTGGTGAGATATTTAAGATAGTTGAAATTGGGGCTTGGAATTTCAGAATTATATATTATTAGGTATTTGACAATTTGTTGATAGACGGAGGACGCTTTCCATCGACTTGAATGCTCTTAACGCCGAATACGTCTATTTTCTATTTATTTTTATTTTGCATAAGCCCATTAAAAATTTTTTAATGCCGGTGGCCTTATGTGTCCAACTAATTATAAATTATGAGACTTGTTCATATCTAATTAGCTTCTCTTGGATTTTAAGAATATTTGATATGTCGGTGGCTTATTATGGTTAAATATCATTAATTCATTCATTGCAAAGAAAATGCAAGAGATCACTCATCTACAGATTCATAACAGCAACGACGAAATGTATTCGTGCGCCTCTACTATTTACAGGTCATTTCCATTTTAGATTCGTACGAACAATTAACGCAGTTTTATTTAGAGATCAGCAGCATTCCAAACGTCTTTAACGGCGAAAAATTTATATAAATTCCTTGAACTCCGAAAACGATTCTCTGACCTCTGCTAAATTTAAACTACAACGTCAAACGGGTTCGAACGTCTCTCCTTTGTTTGTGCGACGAAAATATTTACATCCATCTATTATTAAGCTCGTTTTTTAAAAAGAAGACGCAATTAAAAGTTGGAACTCTCATCTCCGTTAATGAAAGAGTCGAAAGCGATTTCATTCGCCGAGGGAAGTAGAAGGGTTATCAAAAGTTTTCCGTCTCCGGGCGGACGTGTTATTGGGACTCGAGTGCGATTACGGTTCCAAAAATAGCTCGGCAACCGCCGCCATGGGTCCCTGCACTCAACCGTCGTCTGACAGAGACAATTCCCCAACTCAAGACGCTCTCTCAAGGACGTCGTACAAGGAATGCCAAGAAAGGCCTTCTCCCCTCACTCATAAAATCGGAATCGAGCAAAGGAGATGGGAGGAAAAGGGTTTCTTAAAAGCAAACCTTTTGATTGTAACCCAGGGCACTTTTGTTAATAAATTAAAGCACGTTTCTGTACAAACGAGACTAAGCAATGACGTATTCAAGAATAAAATATGTTATCAAATTGCATAGTAAGATGATATATTACATTATAATTACTGAACGTTTTGATCATTCAGGAGCAGATGCCGGAAGGGAATTCCATAAGCTTCTATAAATGGCAAATCTCATTGGTTAAAGATTTTGTTTTCTATTAATTTACAATTTTCTAAATCTATTTAGTGTACTTTGATAAAAATGCAAATAATTGTTTTCAAATCAAGATTCCACTTAATGATAAAGTAAATTTCTAAAATGGCAAATAAATTTAGAAACTTATATTTATATCTCTATTTTATTGCATGTTAAACAATTAGAAGTATGCAATCGCCATTTGCATTTCTACAAATCTCCCAAAAAGAATAAAACTGCGAATACGAAAGTCAATACTGTGCCTTTTATAGTATTTATGGATAGGATAATATGGGATTGCGAATGGGAATTTTAAATTGTTACAATTTGTTTTTCTACTAAACTGTGCCGTGAGGGAAAAAAATAAAGATTGAAAAACGCTGTTTTATACAATAAAACACTTTATAATTCTAAGACTTTACAGATCTCGGCTATGAGAGAACCTGAGCAACACCACCTTAACGATACTATGTTGTTGACCTGATACCACAAAAATGTTTACAGTAAGATTAAACGCCAATTTTAATTAAATTTTAAGTGTAATTGTTTGAAAATTAATCAAATATATTTGAGGCAACAAGGCATTTTGTTTAAGGAGTGGAGATTTATAGCTCAGTGTTTCAGCTCAGGTGAATATGGGGACCAGTCGACGCCACACAGTGGTGATTACAATAACCCATTACGATGATATTCTATCTGGAATATTCATGCAACAGTTCGAAAATGGCAGTAATGCGATGGGGACATGCACGAAGATGGGAACGTAGTACTCAACCACCTGTCTATACCTCTGCGTTAACATACTGTATTTACCTCCAAAAGCACTGATTCACAAACCCCAGTCGTTAAACAAAATGCCTTGATGACACGAACATATCACACAATTTTCAAACAATTATATAACTGAGAAATTGATTTCGAAAGACAATGCCAGCGCTAGGCATGGACCCTGGTTCGAACCCAGGTCGCGGAATTTTTCCTTCCCTTTTCAATTGTCTTTCGAAATCTTGGAGATGTTTCTTCAGTTATTATCTTATATTTGTGAGAAATTGATGTTTATTCCTGGTAAGTACGTTTTGGGCCACCCTTTAAGTTTGTTTCATAAAGAAATGCCTGTCACAGCTCTTTATGGGAAATGCTGGAAATGAAGCTAAAAGTGTCGAGGGATGAAAGCGATGCGGGTAAAAGTAATAAACCATCCAGTGGCAATAATTATAATATAGGAAGTGCATAAAACTCTTGGTACATTTCAAGCATTAATATCACGAAAACCAGATGGAAGCAAAGATTTTCTAAATTCGAATCAGCATTTCGAAACGTTTGTTCAGTCATTCAGTGCATTTCAAAGTGTCCATCGTTCATTGCGTGGAGAATTTCAAAATGATATTCGGCTTGTTCTTGCAAGCATGGCAGTAACAACTGTTGCTATTTTATTATTAATATCCGTATTTTCCCGTGTACTAATTTGTATACCTTCGCACATAATCTCCCGCGATATTTCAAATGGAATTCCCGGTGCTGAGCTGAAATGCTTCGTACCACAATGATAAAAAATTTGTCATTGTGCTTGGACCAATCTTAGTTGCCAATCTTCTTGTCAATCTCCATGAATATTTTCTCTCATTGAAGAGGCCGTATTTGGCAGGGGAATCTCTCGGATGTTCTGCCCGAAAACATTTCGAGAGGGTAAGTCAAAAAATGTTCGCCTTCACTTCGAAAATGCACGAGGGTAAGTCAATAAGTATCCGCACACGTGTTTCTGTGGGTTTCTGCGGTACTGGTTTATGCGCATGCTAATAGTTAGCGCATTTGTGGAAAGTTTCAGCATCATCACACAGAGAAAAATGGCTGCTACACTCTGCGTTTGCACATTTGCACTGAGGTTGAACAGCGTGCCTTTCTCCCGTTTTTTGTGGTCTGAAGGTGTACCAGGAGCGGCTGGATTTGGGCTTATTCGACGACGACAACAACAACGACGACAAAATAAACCTCATTTGTCAAATGAACTTGAAGTAATGACCACCATTGAAGAAGAAATTGAAGATTGTGATTTATCTCCTGAAAACAATGAACAGTTTGATTTCCTGAAAATCGTTTGCCATATCCTTGAATCATGGCACGGATATCTTCACCTCAACCTTCTCCTAAGCCCCAGCAATGTTAGTGGGTTTTGCACCGAGCGCTTCAATGAAATGAACTGCAATAATACCCCAACCAGCCCGCCTGCAGAGAATTATTCATTGATTTGCTTATTACAAATTGTATTAAATAAAGGATTGTGACAAGCTATAATCGTCTCCTCCCCTCCTCTCGGCCTTCATCAAACATTTAGACCTCCAATAAAGCACGGTACGTGACAAAAATATAAATGAGATTGAGGAGAACTTGATGCTGTTGTTAGTGTTATCTATAAGTGTCCCTCATCTTATAAATAGAATGAAAAAAAAACATTTGGCGATAAAGGGCAGAAGGACCTATACAGGGTGTCCAAAAAGTCTGGTAACATGGCAGATATGTCAAAGCTACCAGGTAGGCGAAATCTGAAGTGTGTGGTTTATAGGTAATAGGGAGGGAGGGGAATTCATTGCCGCACTCAAATTTGACTTTGACCCCTAAATTTAAGGTTATCCGTTTGCTAACTCGAAAATATTAAAGATAGAGAAAAAAGTCCAATTCCTACCCAGTAAAGCAACACCACATTAGTCTAAGAACAATTTTTAATCACACCTTCCCCTTGAAAGATTTTGAGAAAAGGGCGAGAAAGAGTCACCCAAGGTCAGGTTCGGCTGGCCAGGTTGGCTGAAGTTTCTAACACATTTGAATTGCAGTGAAGCACACTGTTGGGAATTTTCTTTCCTTGAGGGACTCTTTCTCGTCCATTTTCGTCAAAATCTTTCAAAGGTGTGATTAAAATTGTTTATAGACTAATGTGGTGTTGTTCTACAGGGTAGCAATTGGAAATTTTTCTCTATCTTTAATAGTTTTCGAATTAGCAAATGGATGACCTTAAATTTGAGGGTCAAAGTCAAATTTGAGTGCGGCAATGAATTCCCTAGTCCCCAATTATCTATAAACCACACCCATCAGATCTCGCCTTCCTGGCAGCTTTGAGATATTTGCCATGTTACCAGACTTTTTGGACACCCTGTATATCGAAGCAATCTTAGGGTGAAATTCATTGTGAACCTGCTTTTCACTTGGCCGATCAAGTGAGATGCAGCCAGACAGAATTGGCTAAATAACCGAGAATTTCAAGAACCAGAGAATTGAACCGAACTACAAAGCAATAGCAGCTGTAAAGCGAGTGAACCCAATTCGAATACATCGTCTAAATTCAGCATAGATCGTCCTTTCAGATGATCAGAATGTCGGATGAAGACTCGGGATTCGTAATTATGTATTTATAAGCGTATTCCGCATATACTAACATTTCCTCTCTTCTTATACTGAAAGCTCAGTTCATCATTGATTTCTTCTGGTTGGTGCGCGTTTCACGCCGTTTCTGATTTTTCTATTTCCTAAAATTTACTTATGCGGTTTCGCCGATTTCCTTACGTTTTCGGATTGACGGTGAATTCAATAAACACCTAGTAAGTTTCTAACGAAGACAAGTTTTTTTAGAACCTTAGTAATCTTAACCATGACTGTTGAAAGAAAAATTCCATTTCACGTACTTTATTTACTAATTAAGCAGAGTGCGCTATGTGAGCAAAGTGAGATCTCTCTGCATTCTGACTTGATAAATCCAATTTAATAACCATAAGTTCAAAAATAAGAGGTACAAACAATTGATTTTTTAGAAAGTAATGAATAATTGTCAAAATGAATTATTCCACATTCAATTCTTCTAATAAGACCAGTACTTGGGTCTTTGAAGAAGCGGAATCATTATTTACATCCTCTACGATGCTCGTATATAAGTTTCTGTCGATGAATTGGTTGGATGGACTAAGAAAGAATAATGAAATTTTGGCTGGTTGGCTGTCACCGTTGTCCAGGAAAACAGCGACCTTAAAAGGTTTGTCGAAAGTAGGGGCGAAGCTAAGGCATACAAAAATACAAAACACAAATCAGCTCATTTTGTGTTTCTTGGCAAGAGAGAAATTAGCATATCGTTTAAATACTATTATCGCACGCCGAGAAGTATGATGCCGAGCGCGGCAAATCGCACAGGTACCCGCACGAAGCTCCGGCAAAGGGAAGGGAATCGCAGTCTCGATGGCACCTATACTCTGTTCAATAAAAGAAAAAACTGGCATGACGCCAGAATCTGCTATTAGCCAATCAGAAGCCTGGCTGAGCGCTCAGCTAGGCTTCTGATTGGCTAACAGACCATTCTGGCAACAACGCCCACTTTTTTCTTTTATTGAACAGAGTATAGTTCCCTGTTCGGGAGAAAAAGATCAGCTTGACTTTGGTCCGTCAAATTCTCACTAGTCGTGGCCTTCGTCTCCAAATTGTTGCCATCCATTCCGGCATGGAAAGTTTCCTCTGATTCGCTTCCTCTATTTGTCGGCGGATGTTCCTCCTGAGAAGATATCCTCGGTTTCTTTGAATGGGTGGAAGATGAACGGAGCAGCACCAAGTCCACCCGTAAACATAACGGGTGCAATAAGAACCCGTCCTTTCTGTACTAGTTTTAAAGGCATATGGCTGATTGACATTAAGTAACGATGACTTCTTAATCTGCTTCGGCGAAAACGTACGCTCTCCCTCTCTTCGCCGGATGACTCCAGTCATACAGCTGTCCCCCTCATTGACTCGCATATCCTCCTTGCATCTGGCTTCCACCATGCTGTCTCTGAACTCAACCCATATACGACGTCTATATAGCATAAATTTAGAAGAGAGAATTTAGAATCCTCACCGCCTTCTCCATTATTGTCGGAAAAAACTCCTCAATCAATGTTTTTTCGTTTGTTGGAAAAAAGAAGGTTAGATTGTTGCTCAAGATACTACAGTCAGGTGACTTAAAGTGCCCAGGCCTGTCTTCCTCGTCGGTGCGCTTTGGTGCAGAAAGTTCATAAATGACGTAAAGAAGCGATTTTTTAGACGCTAAAGTTTGAGTTTTAGACATTTTCGAGAAGGAACTTTTTACTTAGATTGATGCATGGAATCACATTATGTCATTATTGTCTTTCCATTTAGAAGCACCGATATGATTGTCACGGAATTTGGCTGATGGAAATTCCTCCGACATTCGATGTCGTCACAGCACGCGCTGCATCTACTCACGTCATCACCCAAGTGGAGAGTGGATACGGCGTCACGATCAGCGTCATGACCAACGAAGGAGGAGGAAGAAGAAAGAAGATGCGCAGAATGGAAAAAGCAGTGATTCGCGGGAAATCGAAAGAACAGAAATAACGTGGAGCCCTAAGGAGAAAGATGTAAAGGAAAAAGGGTGGCGAAAGGCGAAGAAATGGAAAGGAAAGAAACCGCCCGAGATAATGAACATCACAAACACGAACTCTGTGAATATTAACGAGCGAGGAATTGCTTTGACCAGCGGAGAGTTCGGCAGGCAAGCTTCCGTCGGCTTAGTGCGGCGTCGAGCGATATCTCAGCCACGAGTAGATAAATCACCGAGTGATTTCTACGCAATTCAGCCTGATTTCAAGGTGAGTGAACTCTCGCTGTGTGATTCACACGCCTCATTGACTGAGCTCCACTATTGCCACGTCGAACTGTTTAAATTCAACAATTTGGTGGCGGCTCAATTGAATGTTATTTTTGATCAGAAATTTTACCGCCGTGTTTTCAACGAACTGAGCACTACTAGGTTATGAGTGAGTTAGGTTCGCTTTCATGGCCGCAGTGGCGCAACTGGTTGGCGCGTTGGCGGTCTGAGCCAAAGGTTCCTGGTTCAAATCCAGGCTGCGGAATTTTCTTTCCTATTTTTCATCATTAATTTGAACAGCTGGGGTTGGCGTACAATTAAAACCCTCACTGACCATTCATTCTTTATTTACTCTTTGACGAAATATTACGCCAGTAGGAAAGATAGTCCCAGCTTGCGAACTGGATATTGCTCTAACCAACCCTAAGAAGATGTAGATAGCGTAATTCTTCCATGTCCACGGTGGTGCAATTGCTTAGCACGTCAGCATGGTGTTCAGCTCAAGTTTCATGGTTCGAATGCACGCTGTGAAGTTTTCTTTCCTATTTTCATCAATAATTTAGAACACATTGTGTTAGTATCGCTCTCATATTGATAGCGATTTTTAATACTGTTGGCAATACTGTCAGTTATCACAGTTCTGAGACAGATTAAATTTTTTAAAAATAAACTCGAACTTCTATTGTTGCGGTAACCGTCGTACGCCGGGCTTTCGAATAAAATCAAAAGCAAGTAACATTATTTATTGGATGCTCGGATCGGTTCATCAAGTTGTGTCTGACGCGAACTGTAGTCATCCCTTGTAACGAATTTGAGCTTGGGAAAGAAAACCAAGCCCTCTTTTCAAATCTATCTTTTCCCCATTCTCATCTATGATCATAAATCTTGGTTAATGACGGAAGGAGTGCCGAAATGAGATCCTGAGAGCTATGGCAGGTATTCCCTACTAGACAGAGTGTTCAGCATCACAATAGGAAGTGTCAGCTTTAATACTAGTATTTAATATATGAAGCGAATTGAGTTACTTATTGGTTTTACAATGTCCGTCTGTTCTATTCATATTTTCTTGATTTTTTGACCTAGAAGATTCAAATTCTGAATGTAACTTACCAAGGACATGTTCTACTTCATTATTTTGTTTGGTCTTAATTGGTCTACTGCTGTAGGAGTTACGGGGATTGGAGTTTTCACTATTTGGAGGGAGACATACGGTCTATATGAGATATAGGCATGTAAAGGATGAAAATTCCGTATACAGATTCCTCTAGGTAGGTTACTTTGTGAAGTTGGGGCGAAATTGTCTCATTGGGGTCGGAATTATAGCAGTCACGTGGTCTATAAACCATTACCATTTTCTAATGGCAACATAAGGCATGTGCTATTTCATTCGATCGGAAATGATGAGAAACGAAATAAGGTAGATTTTCTAAATACTATTAAGAAAGATATTGACAAGTGCGGATGAAAGGGCCCCCCTAACTTGCGTCCAGAGCGTCCAGTACTAACCTAAGCTAACCTAACCTAACCTAACTTGCCCTCCCTGAGGAGATTAATTTCATGTTGCTATCGATATCTATGCAGTCGATATGTTTACTATTATTTCATGGGAGCACAGTTGTTTTCTTTATATTAGCAATATAATGAGCATATATGGTTAGGTTAGCTAGGATGTTATGATTTAATCGATCACATCATTTCCATTATAAATTTATGGGAACATCCTAGTAAATACGGTCGTTCATAGGCATAAATTCATAAGAATTTTTAAGCGACAAAAAACTTTCTCTTCGGAAAGTAAAATTCGAATCGATTACTAAAACCTAAATAGGTTTTGTGTAAATATTTTCCGGTTTCTTAATCTTTATAATATTAACGGCTCTTTTATGCATAAAATGTTAAAATGGTTTATTCATTTATTCATTAAACGTTAAAATAGTTCGTCTTAAATTTAAATTAAATTTTTCTCATTTTAAATGGGCTCTAAGGATGTCGTTCTCCAAATAATTTTGGTTTTCTTGATCCAATCCCGCTTCAAGCTTGTACAGTGCCAACATTTTCTCATTATCTTTACATCGAAACAGCCAATCACTGCTCCGAGTCATGAAGGAAAAATTAATTATAATTTACAAACGTTTATAAGGTTTAAACGATTACAAACGTGAAACGAGAAGAATTTGTTGAAAGAAAAGCAATGTGCATATGTAAGCAGAACTTCCAACGGATTGAATTAAGTTTATAATCGTTTACAAATAATTAATACTATTTACATTTCATTATTTTTGAGTCCTTCTTCTTGTTTATAGTTTTATTCTTTTTAGCTTGTTTAGTTTGAATTTCCATCCCTATTTTATAAAATAATTTTCCTGGCTTCTGTAAGGTTTCGATACACATAAGTATTCTGACGTTCAGTCAACCAAGTGCCTTATGTTTAAACATGATAGACGAAAGCGTGAAAAGCCTCTCGACGACCAAGTTACAAATTCAAGATGAAAAGTGAAAAGAGACTCCAGCGTATTATTGCATCATCTCCTTTCTACGGTACTGTACTTCTTTTGCCATCTATTTACCATGACTTTACGTCAAGGCTTTCTTTTGCTTGGATTTGACTTGAAAGCGTCACTTCTTCCATAATCCGCACGACAAAACTCAGAGAGAAAGTTTTTCAACCACTCCAGAAATCTTTTTTGTCATTTTATTATTTGATACACGTCTACATCTATAATGAACCTTTCGCTCTTCTTGTGCACACTCGATACATATTTCAAAATCTCCGCGAATGCAAAATCCATATTTAATTAATGCATAAACAAAAACTTGAAAATTTTCAAAATGAAGAAAAATTTCAGTCGTTTTGAAGAGAAAGTCTTCACATTACGCATGTAAGGGATCGCGGTCGTAGAGTTTACTCAACTAATGATTTGCGAACCACTGTTTAAAATTGAAAAACTTAAAGGGAGAGATTATGTTTGCTTTGAATTCGAAAGGTTTCTAGAGACGAATAAGAAAAATCAATATAAAAAGGCAAAAAATAGAAAAAAATAGTAAGATGCTTGCTGAAACATAAAAATTAATCTTACAAAAAGTAAGCCACAAAAGTTCTATTTTTCTTATATTTGCTTTTCAATAAAGAAATTCATATGCAACTTATCGTAAAACAGTTTGCTTTTCTTTTCAGTTTCTTCAGTACTCCGTATCTAAGTGTTATACATGGTGTTCAATAAAGATTTTACAAATTCTTTAGTGAGTAGAAATTTACATCAGCGATCTCTTTAAATTGTTGGTGGATCATTATCTAGCCAAACAAACCAAATTTTAACTCAGACGGTCGTTTTGGATTAATGTGTACCATTAAACTCAAACTCAGAATGTGTGGATGGGATCTTAACTTACATCTGTTTTTACTGTTTCAGAGTGTAGCTTACTTTTTGATTCACCCTCGTAATTAGAAATGAAAGAAACTGCATAGGGAAATATAATTTTTGTTTTAATTTATCTTAATTATTTAACTCATTAATAAAAGAAGATTTACTTATTAATTCAAGGAAATGTAATTTCTTGAACTAGACAATTTTATTTAGAGAACAATACAATTTTATAGAGAACGTTCAGCATTACTTACAATTGGACAATTCATGTTTTGAGTTATAATATGAAATCTCCATTTCTAATGCAGATTTTGCATATTACACTTTGCGTATTATGGCATATTGAAGTGAATATGGAGCCAAACTGATGTTTGGTCGTTTGGTTGGTTGGTGAATAGATCCCCTTTTACGTAACTTATTCAATGAGATATATCGTTTAGTATGAGTTTGCTTAGTTCAAATGCCAGTAAAAAAACTACTCCGTCGCATAATATGAATGTGAAATTTCTAATGTTTACTTGTTAAAATATTGTCATTTAGTTGCTCATTTCTCTTTCTTTGAATGATACAGGAAAAAGTTAAAGCGAATTGAAAAAATCATTTCAACGAAAACTTCGTGAATAAATCTGAATTTTATATAATATTTAAAAAATTTCGAAATAAATTCAGGATAAATCCGTTAATATGCAACGGTTAAAGTTATGATACAAAATCCAATTTAATAGATCAAAGTTTATTTAAATGTTAAATACAATTGCTAATTGATGACCATATAGACATATAACTTTTGTATGTAATGTGAGTGCGCGCGCGCGTGTGTGAATGTGTGTGTGTCTGTGTGTGCGTGCGTGTGTTTCTGTGTGTGTGTTTAATTACAACAACAAATAATTGCATACAAACAAGAAAATCCTTTAGTAAATTAATGTTAAGTGTTTAATCTCGTATACATTAATTGAAGAAACAACAGTTTTAAAATACGATTCTACACATTATTAATAATAATAATTTCTATTTTAAATTGATGCTTTATTGTTATTGAACTTTAATTTATACAATATCGAGGTTAATTAAGGGAAAGTTAATTCTAATTATAGTAAATGTAATTATCATTAAGTTTATAATTATATTAGTAATCATAATCAGAAGTAGCGTCGCTATATTAAATTTAATTGCAATTTCAACATATACATCAGCAAGCAGAAGAAGTTTTGAATTTCAAGCCGATTCTCTACTTACTGTATAAGAAAATCAAGTGACTGACATGCTCATTTCCTCAGATAATTGTACATGATTGGTACCAAATAAAAGAATAAGCTAACCAAAACGTGCATAAACTTGATTGTTAAATGAAAATATGGAAAGAAAATTTACGCGATCTGGATTCGAACCAGGGACCCCATCGATAGAGCAAACACTGCGCTCGCAGATCGGTAATTCCCCCTTTCCAAACCTTCAGAATATTGATGAAGACTCAGGCAAAGTAATAAATCATTGTTCTTCAAGATGACTACTTTGTAGTTTTTAAGTACACTTGGAGACAGCTTTGATTTCCAATGTACGCGATAGCCCAGTTGGTAGAAGCGACTAGCGTAATAGTTGTGGCCCCAAATCCCAAAATTTTTCCTTTCATTTTTTCTGTTAATATGAAGTTGATTGTTTGACTTTTTTGACAGGTCAATGTCTAAGTCATTTTTGTATCCTTCCATAAAAGCTACATAAAGGCGATACGGAAATTAAAGAAAAAAGAGGACATCGGTTATAGTTAGCGTGGTGTTTTCTAATTATAGGTTACCATATTAGTTAGGAGTATTAGTCTAGTCCTTCGTTATGTGAAGAAGCTGTCCGTGATTTACCTTTTTCGACAGGATTTGACCTATAAAGAAAGACGATACTGAAGAGGAAACTAATGATGAAAAGTTCTAGCATCCGGGATAAGTTAGATTCTTAAAGGCCTAACCAGCTCTTTTAAAATTTTTCATAAAATACTTGTTCATCTTGACAAGGCAAAAAACATTTGAAAATATTTCATTAATGACTTTCGAAAGAACACGGACAACCTGCTGATTATGTCTACCGTATATAATTTTATCTTTGATGACTACACTTTGATCGATGAGAGGAAACCGAAATACGGAAATAGAGTGCAAAACTTTCTATTATGACTTCCATCCGATTTCCGCTGTCCGCCAAAATGTGATAGAGACGATGGTCGAATCTAGAAATTGAAGAGTCAGAGACGTAACATGTATTACGAAATTGATTATTTCTTCCAATTTTCAGAGCTAATCTTTCAAGAACGGTTGAGGTCAGTTGGATTTTGTAGATAGAGGGGAAGTGTTTTATTTTCTGGGGTGATTCCATCGAGTTTAATTGCTATGATTACTTATACGTATAGTTTGTCGAAAAATTTTTGGATTACTTATACTATAATGTCGAAAAAGATTTGAACGATAAAGCGGATACATTTTGGAAAACGGCAAATGACTTGTTTGGAAAAACCAAACTTCTTAAATCTCTTTTTAATTGTTGCTCGCCTACGATTTAGCTTCGCACTCCGCTAGCACAATAAGCAACGATCAGTTATTAACATCATGAAATCAACATCTAGAACATTTTTGGAGTAGAATATATAAAGGATAAAAAGGATAAATATTCAGCCTGTCTCAGTCCACTGCAGGACATAGACCTCTCCCACGAGGGAGGTATTTGGTCTAATCTCCCACGCTGACCAGACGGGTTGTGAGATGCATTTTTCAGCGTCTGCCAATTTTTTACGACCTACAAGGTGGCAGTATCATCCGGGACAGACGGCTTAACGTGCTATCCGAAGCACGTAGAGAAGGAGTAAGAACTCGCTTCACTGAATGGTCATCCATCCAGTTGCTAGACGTGCTACGTAGGCGATGCTTAAACTTCCAGAGCTGGCTTGCTCTGTGAAAGCCCCCTAGCCCACGGCAGAGTAGTCTATACATGTATACCAGATTAAATATTCTGTCTATTTCTGAGTGCGAAATCCTTGATTTGCGAAGAATATATCCGCATCAAAATCATACATTGATTCAAACAGGATTCTTGATTATATATAAAGGATGCGTGCATATGGTATGCTACTATCCTTTTAGGCTTTTTTTAACAAATCGTTATCTACTGGAATCTACCTTGCGGCCTGGGAGTCTATTCAAGTTATTCCAATTCCAAAGCATCCAAGAACAGCAGCAGATTTTAGACCGATCACTTTATTTATTTATCCGGCAAAATTGACCGAAGCCTTGGTTTCTCGCCATTTGACGTCATTTGTGGACACATTTTTGTCAAATTAACAGCAAGAATTTAGACCTCATCGATCTACTTTAACAAATTTACCCCACCTGACATATTATTTGGTTGATGTCATGTATTTGGATTTTAGAAAATCATTTGATAGCGTTGTTGTTGCATAAGCTAAAGCACGTTGGTCTGTCTCATCGTCTTTGGAGCTGGTTTCATTCCTTATTAACGGATAGGACGTTTACCCTTCCTGCAAATAATGGAATAAAGGCCAAGGATAGAATCAAGAGCGGTGTCCCGCAAGGGCTGCCACTGGCTCCGTTGCTTTTCAATATTTTCACAGCTGATCTTATACTTGCTGTGCCTGAGGAGAAAGTAGAGATGTTATGCAAATGATCTGAAGATCTATTTTAAAATCTCTAATTGGGACGATTGCTATAAGCCAAATAATACGATTAATTATATATTCAGATCGTCGTGTTGTTAACATTTCAAGAAATAATGTTATTGATTAAGCTAGCTAAACCCGAGCGGCTTTCATTCGCACTGGAAAAAAGACAGTCATATTGCATACTTTTGAAGTTTTGCCTATTTATCTTAAAGTTACGTATCATTCGGTCGACGTCCGAAAATTGGCGTAACTCATGTGTCATGCAACCAAATTTTGTTTGTAGTGGACTGCGAGCTGGACTGACAGAATAACAGGTTTTAATGAAAAGAAAACAAATTAAATTTCTCAATAATTCACTGCTTTGCCACCGTAAGTATCAGGTCGTTGCATATCAAATGTTGGATTGGCAGCTTCTCGAGCCCTCTCCGATAGAATCCATGGCCACGGGACTCAATAAATTCCCGGAATGCGTTTGCGACGTCTGCTTGGGTTAGATATGTTTTCCTCCGGAGAATATTGTCCAGGGTCTGGAAAAGATGGTAGTCGGTAGGGGAGAGGTCTGGAGAGTACAGGGGGTGTGGAATCATCTCGTAGCCCAGAGCCTGTAGCGCCTGCACGGTCGTTCGTGCAACGTGCGGACGCGCGTTGTCATGCAGCAGAAGGACGCCTTTGCGATGCACAAAGTGCAGGTTGTTGCTGACACAGTTCTGTGTGCATACGATGCAGTTCACGACAGTAAGTCGCAGCGGTGATCGTCTCCCCCTGTTGCAGGAAGCTGTAATGCACTACACCACGCATGTTGCCAAACAGTAACCATGACTTTCCTGGGGTGCAACGGGGGTTTTGAGAACTGTCGCGGGGGTTCATCAGCATCCAGCCACTGTGCTGACCGTTTCCTATTGTCATATAGGAGCCACTTCTCGTCGCAGGTGACAATGCGTTCAAGAATACCCGCTTCTTCATGTCGCAAAAGAAATTCCATACGCACTTCCAACCGACGCTCTTTTTGGTTTTCCGTAAGTTCATGTGGGACCCATTTGTCCTGCTTTTTCACCTTGCCGATGGTCCTAAGGTGTCTACTGAGAGTCGACGCTGATACAGCATGATCCCCTGCAAGGTCCCGAACAGTTTTTGACGGGTCCTCTTCCACAGATCGCTTCAGATCATCGTCATTCCACACGTTGGGCGGTCTGCCGCGTGGCTGATTTTTCATTTGCCAGGTCCGTCACTCCCGCCCGGAATTTTCGGAACCAACGTTGGACAGTACGTTCGTTTATGGTGCCTTATTGATTTTTCGGGAGGCGTTGGATGCAGTGTGATTCAACCTGAACTCGTAATGCATTATCACACGTAATTCGTATGAAGTCATGACTATCTTCGCTTGGGTTCAAACGCTATTAAACATCATCGCAGACATGCAAATTTCAGGCAGCTGGACGCTGATAGGTTTATTGAATGTTTTAATTGCTCTTACAGAAATAAATGATCATGTGGAAAAAAGTAAAGCTAAGATAATACGATAATTACAAATATTTCTTCTGTAATTCCAGTTGAAGTGTTTAATGTCCTTTCTTTCTTCCTTAATGGAATGGATGAATGATCCAATCTCCGGAGGCACTCATGTCAGCAGAGCTGGGATAACAGAGAAGCGCACTGATTACCAAAAAATAAGGCCGACCAGGTGGCCGAGAGGGCTAGGGCGTAGGCTTTCTAGTTCTCGAGTCCACCTGGTCGTGGGTTCGAATCCTGCCGTGGGCATGGATGCTTGTGTTTGTCCTGGGCTGCGTACAGATATAACTTCTGTAATAGGCGCAAAATGACCTTCGTAGTCGACGCCAAAAATTCTAATAAACCAACCAAAAAATAATTCTCGCGTGGATCGATTTCCCCCCCCCCCCCCTGGAGTCTCCTTTCTTTTAAATGGAAAGTACTGAAAGAATCACTAAAAATTTTCAGGTTTTTCCCCTCCTAATATTTTATACATATGAAATTACTTATTTGGCCAAAGCAATACGCAATCTTTTTCTTTTCAATATTTCGTGTACTGCCTTCAATTTAAATTAAAATTCATGTTTACTTCTCGTTATTGAATGTCCAAAGTGTTTAATAACTGTCACAACGCCGATGGCGAAGTATTGTGGTGGAAGTGGACAACTTCTCTTTGACTGCGGGACCTGACTGCTTCTGTCACCTTTTGCTTTCTCTTTATGGTTTAGTCAGTAGTTTTTACCACCCTTATATTAACTCGCTCTTGGATCTTGTGAGATGGTACGGAATCTTTCAGTCGAATTTTGAATCACTTCCGCTTTTCCATTCGCTCTTAAATTTTATATACAGATTTGCTCCTGGTGACAACACATTTTAGCAACTTTTTCTTTCCAATTTCGGGTTTTTTTCTCCACAAAAAAAATTTAAATAGATTCATTTTTCCTGCATGTCTATGGAATTTTATTTGCGTGGAGCAGTTTGTGACGTCAGAATTTCTTCTAAGTGATAAAAGTTAAACTCTCATTTTGAGAATAAGGGTGGTTAAAAAATGCTTCATTTTTCTCTTTTACTTATTTGTTTTTCACTCTTGTCCCGCTCAGCATTCGCGCATACCCTCCCCCTTTTATTAAGCAGATGGAACCGTCCTAACAATGAAATGGAATGAAGGAGTGACAGAGAGTGAAAGTGGAAAGAGATTCTTGAGCTCTAAGCACATATAACAGCCCCAACAATAAAAAAGGAATGAAAGATTGATAGATAGTCAAAGTGGAAAGAGATTCTTGAGCTCTAAAACAAAGCTCTTTTTGAAGGGGGAAAAACCTGCGCAATTTATTTAACTCATTAAGTAACTCATTATTAAATTTTTTTGAGAAATTTCAGGTAGACAGCGCTCTTCCTCTTGCTTTGAAGGTCAAGTCTGCATAATTTTATCAACATCGGAATAAAACTGTAGATTTGTATAAGAGACAAATAAATATACATACATACATACATACATACATACATACATACATACATACATACATACATACATACATACATAAAAACATACATACATACATACATACATCCATTTTTATATATATAGATTATTCTTCTTTGAGTATTATGGTCCGAGTATTATACTATGGTTTAAAATTTTTTATTAATTATTTATTTCTTTTATTATTAATCATATGAGGGGCAGTGTTTTACAATATTGTTCAAGTTTGCACATCATGTGTTTTAGAATCAACTGATTATAATACTCAAAGGCAGTTTTCCAAACGGGATTTTTTGTTAGTATTTTGCTAGGAATTAATTTGCTGCCTTGGTTATAGGTGTCCAAAATTTTGGTATCCGGACAATTGCCACCCAGACAACCGCCACCCGGACTATTGCTACCCAGACAACTGCCACCCGGATAACTGCCACCTAGGATAATCGCCACCTAGGACAATCGCCACCCAAAATGCACATTTTTTTTTAATTAGTCAATTTATTTCATTCAGTACTATATTCATTAAAATTTACAATTTCACAACTTAAAAGTTTTTTCAAAATTTCATAATTTTCAATTTACACAATATGAGGTACAATATGAAAAACAAAAGTAAACTTTTTATTAAGATTTAAAATAAAACAAACTTTCGGGACTACACAAAAATATATTTCAGTATTCGCTTTGAATTAAATTTTATTTTTACATCTTAATAAAAATAATAAATAAACTTCATCGTTTTTAAATTACCTTTTTTTTCTTATTTCTTTCTTTAAATACACTATATGATCAAAAATATCCGGACACCCCTCACAGATCATCGATTGGCCCAATGTCACATGATAATGACTTGCACATCATTTAAATAGCTTCCCACACCTTCAGACACAACTCTGCTTGGACATTGGCAAGAATGGGTCGTTCGGCAGAGCTCAGTGAGTTCCAACGTGGAACCATCGTTGGATGTCACCTATGCGGCAAGTCCGTGCGTGACATTTCCAGCCTTCTTCAGATACCCAAGTCAACAGTAGGCGATGTCATTATGAAATGGAAGACCCGGGGATCAACAACAGTTCAACAACGAACCGGTAGACCCAAGAAACTAACGGACAGAGACCGTCGAGTGCTTCGTCGTGTCACCCGCAGCAACCGGAAGTCCTCGGCGGAAAAAATTGCCACAGAGTTTCGAAACGCCTCTGCAAATGATGCCAATACCATGACAATTCGTCGGGAACTGCACACGATGGGATTCCATGGCCGTGCTGCTGCCCACAAGCCCCACATCAGCAGGGTCAACGCCAAGCGACGTCTGGAGTGGTGTTGGACAATGGACAACAGAAACTGGACAATGGACCAATGGAAACGTGTAATGTGGACAGACGAATCTCGCTACACACTCTGGCAATCCGATGGACGAGTTTGGGTTTGGCGCATACCTGGAGAACGCTTCTTACCTGAGTGCACAGAGCCCACAGTCAAGTGCGGAGGAGGAGGAGTCATTGTGTGGGGCTCATTTTCATGGTACGGACTGGGCCAGCTCGTTCCTGTGCAAGGAATCATGAACTCCGACCGTTATCTGAATGTTTTGGACAACTGTGCACTTCCAACGTTGTGGCAATTTTTCGGAAACGGGCCATTTCTCTACCAACACGACAATGCTCCGTGCCACAAAGCGAGGCGTGTACAGCAGTGGTTTGCGGACTCAGGGGTCGAAGAAATGGGTTGGCCAGCACAAAGTCCCGACCTCAATCCTATAGAGAGTCTGTGGGATGAATTGGAAAGACGCTTGCGGGCCAGATCACATCGGCCAACTTCTGTACCTGAACTGATTCTCGCTCTTCGGGAGGAATGGAGGAACATTCCGGAAAGTACTTACCAACATTTGGTGGAAAGTCTTCCCCGAAGGGTGGAAGCTGTGATTCGGGCAAAGGGATGTGCAACGCCCTATTGATTTCCATGAAATCGTGGCTAGAACGCATTTGCATGTGTCCGGATATTTGTGATCATATAGTGTATATCTAAAAAAAAATTCGCAATATGCTTTTAAGTATTTTGCTTACAATATTCATGCGGCAAATTATCACATATTTAAGTGTAAGGTTTTTTTCATTTAATGCAATGTAGATATAACAAGAACTTTTTTTTAAAAAAATGAACCGACTTCATGGGCCAAACAGAGAACTTCCTTTTTTGAAGTCGGTATAAACGCATAAATACAAAACAACGTGGTCAATCGCATGACCACTAAATAAGAAAATTTTTAATTTTTCCTTCAAAATAAAAACATTTTCTGCCAGGATTTTTAAGTTTACAGGCATATTAAAATATATTTGTAAGCTGTTAGTGAACAAGGCGAATGTAAGCCAAGGAAATAGCTTTAGTCATCGAACTTCGGCCGAAACTAAGTTTTAATTAAGTCGCTAAAAGTCCGCAACTATTAATACGTCGATAGTCGGCAAATTTCAGATTACCCTTTTTATCCTGGATCCGTCATAGTAATTTTTCTGTTAAGTAAAAAAAAAAGTTCGATGATATGAAATGTGTATCCGATTGAATGTGATTCTCAAGTCGAGGAAAACCAATCACAAATTTGGAATAATAAATCGTTTACAAATAGGGAGTGCATTCCGCATTTTTAAAATCAAATTTAATAAATATTTAGAAGTTAGTAGCGTTTTTGGCCACGTTTTTCATGTTTAGCATGTCCAACTCTATAAAAGACAATTGTTACTTTTCAAAAGTTTGTCCCTGTGATTTATTAATTGTCATGGCAAAACCCAGAGTTAAACGGAATTGTATCCTCTTAAATTCAACAAAAGAACCGCTAGAATTTAATTGAATTCTGGGAATAAAGAATTTTTTCCAATGGCTTTTCCAGTGAGGGCTTCCACTTGTATAACATTTTTTTGGCAATCGGTAATAAGGACTCTCGTACCATTACAGAAAACATATTCCTCATTAACATACATATGGCTCTTCTTTTTAAGCGGAGCTCATGTTTTGGAATGCTTCCGTCATCGATACTATTTAACAATTCTACCGGCCATCTTTGATGAGCATTAGGATCTTCATTAATTAATTTATCACAAATGTGAGAAACAAATTATCCACCGGGTAGTCGCTCGAGAATTTTAAGGTTGATTTCATTAGTATGTTTTAACTTTGGTGTTAAAATAGCCACATTACACAAAACGTTTTTTTTTCTTCACAATTTTCTGCGGTTCCATAGATCAAACTTATCAAATCTTCTTTTTCAGTACAAAATACTTCTGATCGATTTCAATGGAATATGTTTGCATTTGTCCGTTACCGATTCTTAAAAGTTCATCGGGGAAATGCAATCTCATCTTCCTTTGCTCGCATATTGCAAACTAAATGCAAAACTTGAAAATTTTGCCAAGATGATTTTTTTAATAATATTTTCAAGAATTTGAACTTCAGAACCGTTTTTAGTAACAGGTACACATTGCCCGAAATCCCCACCGATCAAGATAACTTTGCCCCCAAATGGATGACCATTATTCATTAAGTATTTTAATAACCTGTCAAGGGCTTCTATGGCATATTTAGTTACCATGGTAACTTCATCCCATATTATCAACTTGGCATTTGATAATTTCTTTTCCTTTTTCGGATTCCGGGTTAAGTTTTGGGACCAACGTTTCATCTAATGGTATTGGAAATTTAAATCGGGAATGGGCATTAGTCCCGTTTATCAGTAAAACAGAAACTATTCCCGTAGAGGCAATACCAATAACTCCTTTGCCATCTGCTATTAACTTTGCAATGAGTGTTATAAACAAAGGTTTTCCCTGTGCCTCCAGGACCATCTAGGAAAAAGTATCGTTGAGGAAAATGTCATCATTAACTGAATTCATAATCCTTTCAAAGGCAAAGCTTTGTTCATTATTCAACAGATGATAATTATCGCTTGCCTGGACGTGATATAATTTAATGTCCATCGTGATTTTTTTTTTTTTAATCCGATACTAAGATTTCATTTATTGCTCGTAACGCCTTTGTCTCACTCATGCCTTGATCTTCGATCATATGACTTCTATATTTAAGCCATAACTCACTTCTGCTGTGAAGTTGATAAAATGCACACAAAAATGCAAATAGTAACCTTAATTCTATGGCATTTGATATAATATGGCATCAGACAAACATCTATCAAATTAGGAGTTGTAATCAAGAAGATTTCGTGCAATGCAAGTTTCTTTAAATGTCGCAAAATCTTGTTCAACTGCTTGCCCTTTATTTATGGTTTTCAAATCTTGAAAGCTTGTTGCACCTTTCACATGTAACAAAAGAAGACAAAATCTTTCAAAATCTTTGGGAGATACGGTACACATTCTCCCAAATACTTTCCAAGCTTTTTTTCTTGGAACCCAAACTCCCTTTCGAAATATGTATTTTTCGGGAATCTCTAAATATGTAGGCAAGAGATTCATTTTGTCATTTGTAATGTGTCTATTTAATTTAAACCATGCTGTCAACGTGGTTTCTCTTGTTTCAGCCTCTACAGCAGCTCTACATTCATTTCCTTCTTGGAATATTATGGGCTGTTTTCCAAATGAACTGCCAATTGTATGCGATTTTTCTTTCGTTTTGCACATTCGTATGTGCCACAATGCTTCTGGAGCACAAATATGTCGACAATCAAAATATTCTTTTATTTCATCGCAAGCTTGATAATTCGCTTAATTCGATTTGGGCTCTATCATGGCCTTTCCATACATATTTGAATAAATATTTAATTGCATTTATTGTGCTACAAATTTTAACGTTTATATGTGCATTAACTGTCAGAAGTAATTTTGAATTATAAGGTACAACCCAACTATTGTCAATTTCCCTTCCATTAACAATAACAGGGTCTGATTAACGGTTGTGTGTTCACAAAATGGTTTTGAAAAACCTTTAGAGCAAGTTTTTCCGTCATCTTTAAAACAATTTGGACCACATGATCCATGTATCATATGCTTTGTGACTAATTCAAAGAGCAGAGGATATTTAATTTTATCTGGATTCCAGCCCAGACTAACTCATCAATAATTTCTGGATCAGTTATCTTTTTGATTATTAGGATCAGCCCGTAAAAACCTGTGCGCGTGTGAAGTCCGCGTTTCTGGAATTCAATAGTATACGTATAAATTGGCATTGATTCCTACATTCAAGCATTTTTTCTGATTAATTAATGTTTTTAATTTTTCAAGTCTGCCTTCAAACACCCTTGCTACCAAGTCCGGTCTATCTGAGACAGTGATCCAAGGCATTTTAATGCCTTCAATAGGCGACAAATTTTGGGTTATTTCTGTCCATTTGTGGTTGCAAGTTATTGTTATTAAAAAGTCAGGCTTACCTAAACGTCTAACAGTTTCCGTTCTTGGCTCATAGCTCTTGGGCTACCTTGAAAAGAAGGCAAGATTAACATATGACCAGGTTTATGTAGTCTATTATGTTCGTTTTTATCAATATAATCCATTAAGCCCTTAGAAGTATCAACCCTTAATTGGGCTTGATTTTACTTTATGAAAGTAAGCCTATTGGTATCAACGTTCAAATAAGCGTCAACAATACCATTATTTTTGTAGTGACTACAGAACCAAATAAAAAACTTGGAAATCCACCCAGTCGGCTACGTCTATATTTCGGGAAAGCTTTTACAATGCATACGCTGGCTAATCATAAACAATCCTCTCTACAAAGACGTCACAATCAACAACTTTGCTATTATTGATGATCAAATTAAACAGCAATTACATACAATAATTAACAACAATAACAATAAACAACAATACAGGCAGACATTACGTCATAATTGCACTGTATTCATATTAAACTTAAATGTTAAACTAAAGAGATCCCGTCAAAACTTGACGGTAAACAACCCATCTTCATGTTCTTTTCCCTGTTTACGTAATTGTTGTTGATTAGATCATCAATGGTAGCAAAGCTTTGATTGTGACGCCATTGTGGAGAGGATTGTTTGGTGTGCCAGCGTAAGCATTCCTATTGTAAATAAGCGCTAATTAATAGTAATATTGAAGACGAAAACTAAATTTGACAAATCGACAGACTAAGACCTTTCATTTAAGAGCAAAATGAATTTTATAGATGCAGTAATTTTCATCAACGAACTGTCTAAAGAATCAGCCTTGCAACTTAAATATATAGATTACTTAGGAAGAAATAAAATACAAGGGCGAGTCAAATGAAAGTGAGCCAACCCATCCCGCGCAAAAATGGTTCGTTTCATTATCTACGACGTATGTGCATAGCAGACAGGCATCTCTCATTTACGAAAGTGACACGTATGTGTGAGGATAAAACTTGCTTAATGCTCTAACATACGGTTGGGTGACATAATGGACTCTCCGAAAGATGAACGGCATGATGTGGTCAGGTTTTTGACAGCTGAAGGTGTTTCCCAACACGAAATTAGTCGCCGTATGGCTGTCGTGTACGGCGAACATTGCATTTCATTGGCTACTGTGAAATGTTCAAAGAAGGACATGGGCCCAAAGACACCCACGTGCAGGATCCAAGACCGAGCCAAAGCCACCGTGCAATCACCCCCAACACAATTGCACAGGTTGATGAGCTAATTAGACAAGAACGGAGGATAAGCATTGATGAACTGGCAGATTCGTGTCGGACGATGACGTGAAGAAGTCAGTTACAGATATTTTGAAGCAGCAACACAAGGAGTTTTATGAGAAGGGAATCACGTGACTCGTTAGTCAGTGGCACAAATGTCTAAATGCTCATGGAGACTACTTTTAAATAAAGTACTACGTTTGTCATATATTCGCATTGGCTCACTTTCATTTGACTCACCCTCGAACTATTGAAACTAATGATTGAAGCATGCATTATCATCGATAAGACACCGTTGGGGTAAGTTGCAGAACTGTAGGTACGTAGTTAGGAAGTGGGCGAAATGTTGATTATAAAATTTGCGCACAAACACACAAACAAGTGAATTTAAATAAAAATGTGTAAAATTAAGCCCTGATGAAGACCGAAATGCTGAAGCATGTTGGCTCATTAAATCAATTACATTTTGCTTAATCCGAATAGTTATTTCAAATAATATTAAGAAGTATTAAGAAGTAATAATACTAAGAAGACAAAAAATTATAGACATTTTGCTTAAATATTTATAACAAATTTAATATTTTTTGTCTCACGCTCTTTATCGAGTTATTGTTATTTGGTATCTTATGACCTGCAATTTGTTATCAATTTTTTCAGTATTTTTTTCATTTTCCCCATTATTATTTATTGCGAATGACGACAGCGTGTGGATAGGGAACAACATTTTCGACGCCTTCGTGAAAATGTCACAGTTTCATTTCTCTGCTGATGACCGCCGAGTGGGAGGCTTATAAAACCATGTGCTCCGTCCCTTCCCGAACCCTTCAATCCAGATGTGTAATTTTTTTTTTTTAGACAAGCGTTTCCGATCAATCACTGTTTCCATGGCTACCGACTCCAATAAGCCACTTCCAATAAGTATTTCAAACGGAGAAGCTCCGCTGGCGATGCTTTTTTTTTTTACTTCACCAGCAAAATGCAGGGGATTAACGATATCGCTGAAGTGAGAGAATTTTTCCAAATATAAACCATGATGTATAAATGAGTACACTTATTTTCCGACACTATTACTTCAGTTTTTAACAGTAAAGAATGCATCGGAGATATAAGTAAATGTTGAACAGACGTTGCAATATAACATCGCATTTAGAAAATAAAATTCTTAAAATCACAAAGATGGAGTGAAATAATTTTCATTCTTTTTAAATTTTTTAATATCAAAGTTTACCCGAGGAGTGTTTGCAATTAAATGGTGGTAACAACTTTAATAACAATCAAATGAAAAACTTATCAAGCAATTACATGGCATTTGTTTCTTTGGAATACATTATGAACGATTTTATGTTTAATGACAAAGAAAAAAAATTAAATCAAGTTTATTCAGTTTATGCAAACAAAATCTTCGTTGGAAAGCCGCTTTCTCTAATAATTAGAGAAATTATTCCTGTTGACATAAATATTGTAAATTTCTGTTTGCACCACTCTTTAATAATTCTTTCAAAATGTAAATTTTTGTTTACACTGTGAAAAATTAATCTGTCCCTTAAAATTTGCTTAGGCTAAAATTCATGGTTAATTCTTGTTTCCTTTAGAAAAGTTGTCTTTAAAAAAAATCTTAAAATAAATATCGATAATATTTACTTAACATACTGAGATAAGAAAATGCGCCTTCATGGTCGCCGAGGCGATTCCATTATTCTTTAACTTGGGAAGAAGAATTTAAAAGTTTCTCGAGGCGTATTTCCAAAGAAATCCAAAATCTGAATATGAAACGTAAGGATGTTGCCCCTTCCTCTTTCCAACGGTGTAACTTAAAAATTCGATATTATAAAAAGTGTCTGAATATTTTCGTGCTCCTTAGAACTCACAATTATCAAAAACAAAAATTTTAGTGCTTTTTAACGGAAATACAACTTCAAAAAATGCAGTAGATAACACATTATAGACATCCATTATTTCTTATTGATTAAAAAATTGTAATTCGACATGTTCAAAATTTGTTTATACTTAAAACGATTATAAAATATACGGTAACTTAGCAAACGATTAGCGCTTCTCATTGACGTAGATTATATTTTGCGAAGCGTAGTAGCGTGTGAAGTTAGAATAATAAAATTAATTTGCACTCATTCCTGAGGAGTATTCGGGAAATGTACGCATTGCGAATTGAAACTGCTAAATACGTAGTAAAAACTAAAGATGGTAGAAGAGACTTTTAATGGGGATTGAAAAAATTAATTGAAACAATGCGCGAATTTCTGGATATGAATATTAAAAATTATAAAGGAAAATGTATCAGTAAGTTATAATATAATAAAGTTGATCATATATGATGAAAACAAACAATAAATAAATTCCTTCACTGATTTCCTCTTACGATGGTGGAACTGACACAATCACTCGTCGTCATGCACAACTTTAATTTCCTTGATGGAACAATTTCTTATCCCAAAGATATTCTGAAGATGTAATTATTTTATACGTTCATTAAATGTCTCTAATATGTCCACAATTTCAAATGGCAAAATAAATGTTAATGTTGGCAATTGACTAATTTCGCTGTAAATGTTCATGAAATGTTCGCATGGATGGTCTGCAAGTTATTTACGAGGGTAGCCCAGAAAGTACTACCCCACAATTTTTCTCTCCGTCCCCAACAATGGTAGAACTGCCAACCCGGATTTTGACAATCTCACCCGGTCTCCCGGCGGATCGTAAAATTCTCCCGGCGAATAGTGCTCTCTTAAAAGAACCCCTAAAATTTTCCTTTCTTTCCCCGTGATGCACCAGCAACTTCAACAATTTTTTTTTTTGGAACACTAGTCTTCTTGCAGTTAAATTTGCTTATCCAGAAGAGAAGTACTATGCTACAAGTGTAAACCTTCAAAAGAAGTAATATAAAAAGGCAAAAAAGCTACAAGACAGTACAATCAGCTCCACAAGGAGACAAATTAGGGAAACTTCAAATTTATATAAGCATAATTTGAAGATAAAAGATATTTTATAATTTAACCAGTGTTGATCTCTCATTATTTCAGGTATCTTATTCCCTTAATTATTTTGACTAGTGTATAATATGTAATTATACTTGTGGCATCTAATTTTAAATTATGTCCAAAAGTAAAATTTAAGTGCACAATTTTTGTAATAATTAAATATGTTATCGATACTTATATTTTACCCTACTAAATTTACTATCACCCGGTTTTCCTCCAGAAATAGTTGGCAGGTCTGCAATCGTACGAATGCGAAACTTGAGATACGAATTCTTTGCAGTTTTCGAAGTGCGCGCGCAAAGTTTCCGTTTCCTCCGACAGATAGCGTACTTGCAGCAATGGAACAACATGGTATCTGTAAGTGATGTACGTTACAACAAACGTGTCGTCATTGAATTTCTCATTGCGGAGCAAGAAACGGTTGGAACATTCACAAACGTTTATGTGCAGTTTATGGAGCATCAGCAGTCGACAGAAGTACGGTTAGTCGCTGGGTACAGAGGATGAGGCCATCAGAAAGCGGTTCGGCGGAGCTCCAAGATTTACCGCGGTCGGGGCGGCCATCCTCGGCTGTCACACCTGACGCAGAACGACTCGGCAGCTGGCGCGGGAGCTGTCAGTCAGCAAAGGAAGTGTGGGTGAAACCATCCGTCCTCTTGATTACACAAAAACGTTGAACACAAGATGGGTTACCCTCTGTCTTACGGAGGAACACAAAGCTCTGAGAAAAAACATTTCTTCAGAGTTACTGCAACATTTTGAAGCTGAGGGGGAAGCCTTCTTGTCCCGGATTGTGACAGCTGATGAAACCTGGGTGCACAAGTTTGAGCCCGAAACAAAACGACAATCGATGGAATGGCGTCATCCGCACTCTCCACAGAAGAAAAAATTCAAAGCAACTGCTTCTGCTGGTAAGGTCATGATCACTGTGTTTTGGGACTTTGGTGGTGTCACACTCATTATGTGATGCCGAGAGGAAGCACCATTAATTCTGAGGCATATGTGAACTCATTAACCAAACTCAAGAAGCGCTTCCAGCGACTTGGACGCCATAACAACCTAGGTGATAGTTTGCTTCAACACGATAACGCTCGCCCTCACACAGGCTTGAGGACGTCGGAACACATCACGAAACAGGATTGGGCAGTGTTACCCCATCCACCATATAACCCTGACCTAGCGCTCTCAGACTTTCACTTGTTTGGACCATTGAAGAATGCCATTCGTGGAAGACATTTTGAGGATGACGAAGAGGTAATTCGCACAGTGAAGACATGGCTGCGTGAACAGAACAAGGGCTGTACCGACAGGGCATACACGCCCTTGTGTCCCGCTGGAGGAAGGCCATAGAACGGGACGGAGATTATGTTGAAAATAGGGAGTGTAGAAGAAACATCACTGTTTCGTGTGTATAAGTTTCATTGTGTTCAATAAATATTTGTTGAAGAAAAGAATTGTGGTGCATTACATTCTGGGCTACCCTCGTATTAAGAACCTTTGCAATCCTTGGTAATTCTTATATATAAAAGAAATACACGACATAGACAAAAGTATTTGGACACAGCATGTTTTTCAGAAAAATTGCTTTATTATTTTATTTAATAATAGGTAGGCCCTCATTTTGCTTGTATTACAGCGGAAACACGTCGAGGCATAATTTCCACGAGCTGTCTGTAAGTCTGGGTAGGAATGGTTGTCCATTTCTCTTGCAAGACTGTTAGAAGAGATAGTTGCGAAGACGGGAGTGATTTACGTTTCCATACTCGTCGCTCCAGTACGTCCCACAACTGCTCGATTGTATTGAGATAGGGACTCTAAGCAGGCCAGTCAAGTAAATTCGCTTCATTTTCACGAAACCAGTCCTGCATGTTTTGCAGAATGACCATGTTTTTCCAGGTTGGATTGTAGCTTGCACCCCAATGGTCAGGTGACTTTTCCGCTTCCAGGCCTTGTTATCTCGTAGGCCTCGGGCGATGCTGTTACAGAAGTAAGTTTAACGTCACAATCTTAGTGCTTCAACAATACATTATTGACGTCATGTTCAGGCCTGGTAGTATCTAAAAGGCCGTAGCTCGACCTAGATGTATAGTGTAGGCAGGGCCGATTTTCCAAAACGTCGAGGTACACGTTTATGGTACCTGGTACAAAAACCAATGAGACTAGTCCTACCAAATACGTTCATCAGACTGGAAGGGTGAATACCGTGACTCGTCACTCCAATGATCATGTAGCTCAGATTCATGAATCCGATCGAATAAGAGAAGCATTTTAGAAGAGTCTCAAATAAAAAGGAGCCAAGTAAGACGAAGAAAGCGCAAATATTCATTGGAGCATTTTTCTTATTTTAATTTTCATTTTTTACAAGGTGATTCACAGTGAGTATAACAAACTTCGGCATTTATATTATTTAAATAATAATAATAATAATAACATACTAAAGATGAATTTCCATACACCTCAGGTAATGACTTTTCTATCGAAAAATGGAAGGAAAAATTCTGCGACCTGGATTATTAAGTACCGAAAGGTGCTTTATGCTTTGGCCTTGTCCGACCGTCCGTCCGTCCGTCCGTCCGTCCGTAACTCGATTTTCTCGGAAAGTATGAAAGATTTTAAAAATCTGTTTTCACCAATCGATAGATATGGGAAATGGCACGGACGAGTTCGAAGATGGTCGAAATCTGTACAGTGGCACGCGCTCTAATTGTACTATTGTGATACCCCCCCAAAATTTTTCCATGTTAAGATATAGTAAGTAACATATCAAACCACTCGTAACGACGAGCCATGAACGAATATAACGTTATTAAATAGTGTTTAGCCAATTGATAAATTTAGTTTGAAATCTGTACAATTGCATTGGAGAAAACGCGTAATAAGCATATAGGTCCGGCTCAGCGCGTGCTCTAAACGTTAATGAAATGGTGTGCGCGCAGGATGGACGAGATTGACGATTATTGAAAGGGCAGAACGGACTCTAAATCAAAAGAATTTTATTATTCGCAGGGAGCTTATTATTTATTTATTACGATAACTTGAAAACGAATTAACTTTTTCACATTCTGTTTTCACTAATCCATTAATATGGGACGGAGCACGAATAAGTACGAACCTGAGATAGCC
>JAHWFO010054830.1:874616-887394 GCA_023313115.1 Rhysida immarginata | reverse complement strand
TACAAAACTTTTTGAGTGCTCTTCATGACACCACAAGCTGCAAAACTCTCGGACTATTAGTTTCCTTACAATTAGCAGTTGAAATCAGAAAGGTTTCATGTGGACACCTTGTATATCGAAACATTGCTTACTTTTAAAACATTCGGCTTAAAGGTTTATCCTTCAGCTTAAAACATTTACAAGATGCAATAATTTCGTTCCTAGATATAGGATTGAAAGAACACAGAACCAATGAAAGGATGAAACGAGCTGAAAATAAATTGAAATGGTGGAATGGAACATTCGCACAGGCCTACCACGAGTTGATGATACGGATTCAAAACAAATTTTTTTTGTCAATAAGAGGAAGCTGTTCATGACGTTTTTATTGTGTTCGGAGTGCTGAAATAAATGCTTTTGAAAATTTTTTCATTTTTTAAAAAAAATTAATTTCTCTAAAATGGCTTAGCCCATTTCGATAAAAATGCATCAATGCATAGTTGAAGAACCCCTCTAAGTTTGAAACAGTTTTTAGGGAGAAAATATTGTCGGAGTGGGGGGTCTGGAAGGGGGGAGGGTAGTAAATAGAGGAGTCTGCACATGTCGAGTTTATTCAGTTCGGTTCACTGGTTTGAACGCTACAGCCATTTTTTAATTTTTAGAAAAAAATTAATATCTCTATAAAGGCTTAACCAATTGACATAAAATATACGCTAAGGTACAACTTACGTTACCCTCTAAGTACGTATAATTTTTATTTGATTCTGCTATTTGCCATTTCAGAGGAGTTAGCTACACAAAATTGGTCATATACATTCATACAAACATACGTATATACAGACGGAAAATTTTTTTTCTTCAAAATTTCAACATATCTTCTCGAATCATGAGTTTTTAAGTCGATTTCAGCAATAAAAATATTTTGAGTTTCTGAAACGAACACATAGGCCTTCAGTCTTAGAGAGTGGTAGGCCAATAAATGAAATTGTGGTTGAAATATATTTCTTTAAATAAACTTCGTTCAAATTTCTTTTGAGAATACACAATTCGAAGTTATTTTCCTGTTGTTTTATGAGACGATTTTTTAAACAGCTCATTTTCCCGAGGACGGAAAGAGAGCATCTTTATAACTCTGAATCCATATGCAGTTTCATATTGAGATTATTGGTCAGCATAAAATTTTTGCAATTTGTAATTTAGAGACGAAAAAGGCGACGTTCCTGTCTTGCGTTTACACTTATTTATCCTATCGGGTAAAGCAGAGTGGTAATATGATGAAACAGGATACGTTTCAATGCCTTAAATTGACCAATTTCACGGATGTGCGTAGAAAGTACTAGAATCCTCTTAGAAAGAAGAGGAGAAAAAGCTTAGCTCTCAAGAAAAGCGAATGTGGAAATCTTCTCCTGTGGCTATTGTGTATTTCTTTTTATGAAAATCGTTTCATTTTATCCCCCGCTAGAAAATCTGTTTCGGCCAATACTACATTATGGTTCGTACAGATATGGCACCCTGGGATGAGCCTTCCACGCATTCGGACCACAGCTGTTTTCAGTTGCATTGGGGTTGCGCTATTTGAGTCAATAGTGCCTGGCTGAAGCAGTTCTGCGCCGCTGGGATAAAGGGGACGAGAGTGTGAAATCTCGATGACCTGCCCTGCTCCCCTCTCCTCCTTTCCCCCACCTCTCTCTCTCTCTCTCTCTCTCTCTCTCTCTCTCTCTCTCTCTCTCTTTCTCGGTGGCAGCCAATAGAATCCTTCGTAAAGAGGGAACCATGGCTCGTCGTAGATAGAAACGTGTTGCTGTGGGAGGATGCTTGAGAAAACACGTTCTTAAAAAATCGATAAATATTTCCATTGTACCTGTCGCTCTTGCCCTGTTTGCATTAAATCTGCTCGGCGCTTCGTTGCTTACTTTGGGATCTCGGTTTTCATATAACTTGAAAATGACTTTGGCCCATGTTTCTGCAATTCAATTAAAAAAGTGAAAATTAAATATTTATTTTAATGAAGCAAGTTGAATTGTTACATCAACTATGGTCGATGAGCGTGATAATTAATATAAGTTTTAATAAAAAGGAAAATCGATTTTATTAATATTGCATATGAGAAACTTTATTCCGTAAAAAATCGTTTATTGATCATAAGAAGGTTTTTACTAAGGGTTATGCTAATTTTGATTTCTTTCATACTTCTCTGTCAACAACAAAACAAATAAAATTATGAAAATCATTTTGAAAATCCGAGCTATTTCTTTGTCTCTCAATCTAACCGCAAAACGTTATTTTAACGACAGTTACAGAAGAGTTAATGCTAAGATATTCAATTTATAAATAATTATGAGCAGTTTTAAGAATATGTAACCATAATAAAATAGGTACTCTTTAAATACCTTCTCTTCACAGTGATACAATGGCATAAAAAATCACATTCTACAGGGCTAGTCAAAAAATAAATTCTAGGAAGTGATTCATATGGACATTACAGTGTTGGTTACGAGCACTCTGGGTAGAAGGCTAAACGGTAGTCCATTTATTCCTAGTTGCGTCCCAACATATCCTCGGTTATCAGCTCCAAGTCACCAGAGATGCATTCCAGTTGTTGTGGTAATGGGGAAACATACACAACACTTTTGATGTATCCCCACAAAAATAAATCGCAGGATAATAAATCGGGTATTGCATAGGCCAGAGCAGAATCGTCAAATTTTGATTCCCGGTACGGCCAATCCAACATTCTGGTAGGGTGGCATTTAGGTTTTAAAATTTAGGCTCTCACAAAATGTTTGTCTCGAATTTTCTCAAACATATCCCAAATAAACCTATCTGGAATGATGATTTTCAGACTAATTCGACTATGCTCTACAAATTTCTCATTGACGTTATTACTCTATCTCTTTTGGTTTCAGAGATAAAAATCACATGATCTTTAATTGGCGTCGAACACCAATTTTAGCAATATCATGAAATTCGGCACGTACCAGTTACTATACAACTGCATAGTGAAACACCCTGTATACAGAGTGATTATAATTAAAGTTCAACTTTCAAAAAGCTGTAAAAAAAGAATCACTAGTCAGAATGACCTGAAATTTGACCTGTATATACGCGAAGAAGGGGGAAATGGAATGGCGTAAGAAAAAATATAGTTCGAAATTTTAGCAATAGATGGCGCTTTACTCGTCATGACATAAATGGGTTCGGCTACCAATGACATTTGAACCCCAATGCGACGGCTATTGCGTAAGTTGCAGGTTAAACCAACTGTACTGTTCAATGTGTATCACTGTACCGTGGGTATTGGTTTTTTTACAGTCACCGTTCTTGTAAATGAGCTTCACAAGCAGAGCGCGATCCTTCATTGAAAGAGTCATGACGAGTTACTCACATGCAATATGAGGAAAACGTCATTTACCCCGCGGTTTTATATGAAATGCTATGTCTGGTGCGCATGACCATGTGCACATAATTTTGCAGCGAATTTTAAAATAGTGTTTTCGAACCAGTGGTGGCCAACGAGTAAAGCGCCATCTATTGCTAAAATTTCGAACTATTTTTTTTTCTTATGCCATATCATTTCCTCCTTTTTCGCGTATATTCAGATCAAATCTCACGTCACTCTGATCAGTGGTTCATTTTTTACAGCCTTTTGAAAGTTGAACTTTTAAATATAATCCCCTGTAGTATAAACAAAAATCTTCCAACATCGTACATTGAATTGCTTTTCTAAACTTCTTTCATTTAGGAAATCGTGTCTGCCCATACAACTAGTCATAACACTGCTTAACACTGTTTAATAATTGGAACTTTGATTTTACGTTTTTCTTCGGCCTAGTAATATAAAACGTACAGTGTAAGAAAATGCAAAATCGATGAAAAGGGAAAAAATCAAGATTTAAAGCAAATACGAACATAGTACTTACTGACTTTTCAAACCCGCTTATCCGTTAGGGTCGCGGGGGCAGCAGCCCTATAGAGGATCTCCAGCGATCGCGATCTTCCGCCATCAGGCGCATGTCCTCCCTGGTAATACCCAAGCGACTCGAACCCAGATTCTCCATGTAGTCTAGCCACCTGGTTCTAGGCCGACCCCTTGGTCTCTTACCCACCGGCTTGGAAAATAACAATTGCCTAGGAAGACCCGTTTGTGGCATCCGTATCACGTGGCCATACCAGCGCATCTGAGATCTCTCAATGGGGAGAAGTAGCGGCTCAACACCTAAAGACTCCCTTATTGTGCTGCTGTGCAATTTAGTATCTACTGTAAAATAAACAATTTAAAATTTCAAAAAGAAAAGAAATATTAAGCCTATATTTATGGAAGAAAATTAACACTTAAGGACGTTGAAAAAAAAATCGGTGATTTTAATTTGTTTCAGTTCAATTTCATAAACAGCGTTTTAGACAATTGGCAATTTAAATCGACTGCTAAATTATATTTGCTAGATTCATTTTTGTACCATGGAATAATTTCACTTTTTCGATTGTCACAAATTTTTCAGCAAGGGAAAATTTGCGTTTCCTTAGGTTGAGTTGGCAATCGCTTGGATGGAGGCAAATTAATAAAAGAGAATGATGCACACCTATTTTTCATATGTATAGTAACGAATTAAGACTTTTTCTTTGTCAGCCCTCCCCTCCTACCCGTTACCATAGAAGGATGCGAAAAATCCCAGTTGAAACAAAAAACATTAGCAACAAATAAGTAAAAATTGAAAAAGAAATCATTTGTCACCTGAAATAACAAATATACGATGTGGGAAAACGAAGATTTGTATCGCGTATTTTCCGGAAATTATTAATATTATTGATATAGGGCATTTATCGGGACCAAAGCAAGATTACGTGTGAAGCTGAGACGTAACATCGAGGTTTCGCTATATCTCCGATTTATAAACTACTGTTGCCAGCCGTGTTATGCGAAGTCAATCCATTTCAATTTCCCTATATCTTTATTTAAAAATGAAGCATGCGAGATCGAAGCATCTGAAAACTCTGACACAATTTTGGTAATAACATTGAAGGAGAAAAAAACCCATTGATCAACTCTAACTCAAATCCGAACTACAGTAATGAACAAAGTTATGTTGTTCTCTGCCAAGCTTCGGCCTGTCGTTTGGTTCGACTGATGTCGAGCGAGATTGTAGATATAGAGATAGTTTATAAGTTTAAAGTGAAACTATTTTTGTTGGACATGACAAGCACGATCAGCTTTATCAAATCGACTTTAGTCCTGATAACATTCACTGCAGATAGTCCAACAAAACAGATCTTCATATTTAATTGCGGCAAAATCTAAATAAAATTAACATTATAGACTAAAATAACATTAATATTGAGGGATATAGACTTGTCCACTACTCTGTATAAAGGGGTGCATTGAGATTATGAATTTTTTTTCAGTACAAAATAAAATTCCCCAAAGTCAGTCTTTGATTAAAGTCCTTAAAATATTCACTTAGAATTTCGAGAGTCAGCCTCCTCCTAAGAGAAAAATCCTGAGTGCCTATCTGGTGTATATAGAACACGGAAGGAATGCAATTCTTTCTTTCATTCATTATTTCTTTATTTTCTTTAGAATTGATTTACAGAGAGCCCTGGCCGGCTGGCCGACGTGTGAGGTCTCCGGAGGGGATAATGAATTACAGATATTGAGTTTTAAATTATAACATAGGTTTGGTATTATATTTCCTTTTAATAAAACTGACAAAATGATAATTTTTATGGAAGTTCATGCTGGAGTTAAAATGGATGAGGGGTTAGTAGTTAGTTTCCAGTAGGAAAATGCATGTAATATTAAGAATCATTTTAAAAAAATGGGGTTATATAAAGTTTTAAAGGGGTTTAGTAGGTACTTTATTAGACAGAAGCGAATTTTTAATAATTTTTTGAAAGTTGCACTTGTGGGAGATGAGCGGATATGTTCAGGTAAATTGCCCCACCATTTAACGCCTATAAAAGAGACGCAACGGCGTTGGTAATTATTTCTGGTAAAAGGAAATCTAATCAGGTTTGACGATCGGGTGGGATAGGGGTGAATGTTTTGTTGATAAGATATTTCAAAAGAAGTAGAAAGAATTAATTGAAGGTTAATAATTTTGTAGACGATTGAGCAAATTTGAATAATATAAATTTGATAGATGGTTGGAATGCCTAGGAGTTCGAAATAAAGGGAAACAGAGTTAGGCAATCAGATGTTAAGCAGGGTTCTCAGAAACCATTTTTGCAAGCGATAAAGGCGTAAGAGACTGGAGTTCGTAGCGAATCCCCAAAATTGGACTCCGTAGCAGAGGGCCGAGTGTATTTGGGAGTTATAAAGGAGGGAAGAAAGCAGAGATGAGATATCATTCCCCGTCTTTTATTGAGTTTTGTTAATAGAGTATTAGTATGTAAGTCCCAGGTAAGATCATGCGTTAAATGGATTCCTAAGTATTTAAAATATTCATGGCTAGTAATAAGTGTGAATTATAGTAAATAAGCAAGTCGGTAGGAACATGTAGCTTGTTCCGTCGGAAAAATAGCATGTATTTTGTTTTGTTAAGGTCTAGGGCAAGCGAGTTAGCTGAGTTTCACTTGCTTAAGATAGATAAAATTTGATTAATATTAGGGGAAAGAGTTGCAGTATTAGAATCGGCAAACAGCAAGGTTGCATCATCGGCATATAAGATTAAGTTTGAAGAGTCTAATATTGAAGCTAAGTCGTTGATAAAGAGGTCAAATACTAATGTGAAAGGATAGAGCCTTGTGGGACACCTATGTTGCGAATCAGTAGTGAAGAAGAAATATCATGGGAAGTTAGGTAATAGGAACGATCTGTAAGAAAATCAATGAGCTAGTGAAGTGGGGGGCCACAAATGTTGAAGAATGACGTTAGTTTTTGAATTAGAAGTTGGTGAGACACGGAGTCGAAGGCTTTGGCATAATAAAAAATTTTGGACATTATGTATTCAATTAATTCATAACAGGCTGTATCAATACTACGGTTGGGAGAGAAACCATGTTGAGCCGGTGATAATTTATTGTTATGAATATAATTGGACAAGCGGTAAATTCATGGGACACATTCAAATTAAGGATTCCCTTATTTATACAGGGTGCTTCTGAATGGTCTGTACAAAATTTCAGGATATGTTCCACCGACCAAAACAAACAGAAAATATCATATGAATTTGGAGTCGAAAACGCGATCGAAAACGCATCTTTCTAGAGTTACAGCGGTGTCCTGCAGTAAAGGAAATTAACGTTAAAGCGTATAGGAGTTGCAAACTGTTATTTATTTCTGCGGTATAAAAGACAATACATTTGCTATAGCAACCATATTCAAAATGGCCTCCGTTAGATTCCAATGAAGCCTGTGCACGTCGCCGCCATGGACTGGCGAACCCTTCGGAAAATACTAGGTGTATGATGGATAGTGTCGCAGCCATTCAGAATCTGCTGACGAAGAGTTGCAACATCTGGTATTGGGGCAGAATAGACAAGAACGTTTCGAATCTGATGGTGAAGAGAGCACAATTTTTTTCAGACGGTTTTTTAATTATCGTAACTCCTCTATTATAGGACACCTGCCACTTCCATATGACATTTTCTCCTCGTTTTGGTCCCTGGTAAATATCCTGAAAATTTGTACAGACCATTCAGAAACACACTGTATTATGCTCAGTTTGGATAGTGTCTTAAATAGGCTTCATAAATCAAACTCGCATAAAGTATAAGGAGGAAAGGATACACCTCCATTCGCAAAAACAGTATAAGTTTAAAGAGATTAAAAAGAAGATCGCCGTGTTCTCTTAGGTAATGAAACTTTCTCTGTTCACACGCATTTGCACATACGAGTGATTTTTAAAAACCTCCCCATATGTTATTATATTAATACGATAGACATTTATTTTTTATAATAACTTCTAATGGACTAGTTATCGTTTTCGTTGGTAAGATTATAAATTGTTAAATAATCCTTAATCTTTATTTAATGGGGAACTTCTTGTTTGTTCGTAAATTTATTTTTTCCTTCCCTATCTTTGAAAAGTATCCTCTGCTTTTTTGTGTTTCTTGTGAAGAGGCCTTCAATCGTCGTTATCCGAAGATTTAAAAGCCGCTTTTATAGAAGAGTTACCTTGACAATTTTACTATCAATTCAGTTATTCCCAGATTTTTTTTTCTTCTGTATTTTTGCAAGCACGTTTTATCGCTAAACTCGTGTCAAGCATAAGTATCCGCTAAATTTTATTACTTAAATATCTTAATTTATGAATTTTTAAAAATCTGTAGAACTAATATCTATATCCGCTCAGAATTCTTTGAAAGCAGCATTTAAGTTCTTATTTGGAACTTATGATTTGCTGCAAAATTTTTCCATGGAAACAATTTGTTCAAAATATACTGTATGAAAATTACCCACGATATAAATGAATGTTTACGTTAGCGTTTATGAAACATGCTTTCCTTGCTTGTACCAGCTCTTATTCGTCTTTCCACTTCCTAATGTCTTCGAATCTTTGAAATTATAGAAAAATGCGTGTGAACAGAGAAAGAGAAGTAGACAGAATTGTAGCAGAATAACAATTTAATGAATATATAAAATATTAAATAAGAAATAAATCTTTAAGAATTATTATTCCCTTTTTATAATTTTAAGTTGAATGTAGAATAACTCTTGTATTCTTTTAAATATTTGGGCGGATAAATTAAGATGGGCGCGATGATTGGAACGAAATCGTCAGTGTCTATAATATAATCTTGGAAGCATCAATATTTGTTGCTAATATAAGAAGATAGAAAAACACGAAAAAGGCTATTAGGGTAAAGCTCGTTCACAAGTTTATCAGCAAAATCTGAGTTCGCAAGCGCTTACTATAAATGGATGACCTTTCTGGCAAGGAAAGACGGGCTGGTAGATAGTGATCCCCCCCCCCTTTTACCTGTATAGTGCTTCGAAGAGGACTCTGTGCTTTGCTTCCTAATAAGGAATTCTAATACATTTGAGTAGAATAACGTCTTCTGAATAACGGAATCCCGGCTGCTGGAGCTCTCCGGATGGGTTGCAAAACGTCTCAAGTTGTCAGTCATACGAATCTCATTACTGCCCGAAATATTGCAAAACAGAAATTGTTAATAAACACACTGGGTTATAAAGTGAATAACAGCGTTTTTATTTGAACATAACATTTTTACAGTAATGCAAAACAATGGTTGTACAACATATATGTATTGTTATAATAAATATTTTCGTTTAAATTGATGAACAGTTGGCCTTTTCTATAAATCCAAACACGCCACATTTTCACTGCCTCTTACTGCTAAACGGTTGGATCAAATGAAAAAAAACAACACCAAGAATAAACATTTCTTCAATATTGTGTACAATCTGAAAATACGTTAAAAACAGCTGTTCCCATTGCATATTTCGAATAGTTGACTTCCATATTCGAAAATGATATCGTTATTTATTTATTTATTCATTAATTTTTGGAAATGGGATACACATAAAAACCCCTCACGTAAAAGTACAATAATTCTTCTATAAAAGTACTCTGTCAGGTTTATATTTTAGAAATTCACTTTAAGTGAGACATCCTCTTTGCCGAATCTTACTGTCACTCATTGGTTGATTTCTGATTTGCACCCCGAATGAGCGGTTGGCACAACTATTCAGTTCAGTGGGTAGGACGACTGATAAGATGACAAGTGGTTCTTTGTTTTTGTTGTCTTAGATTGCTCGAGATCGACGTGACTCCTTTCGATCCCTTCCGTATTTCCTGACAAAACAAAAGTTAAGATGGTTTATGGAAGGGCAAATTGTGTATTCAACAGCAAATGACAGGAAATAAATAATGACCTGAGAAGGCAATGGTCATTCGCACCCCTTAACAATGTGATTATTCGTTTTATCCCTCAGCGTCCTTATTAAAGAAATGTTTTTTATTATTTTTAAATATTTTTTGTTCGTTCTCTCTCTCTGTGTCTCTCTCTGAGCCCAGCGATCAACGAGAGAACGACGGCACAAATATCAAACACACCGCAAATAGTTTGTGAATGTTCATTGCAATTTATTTACAGAATTTCGCAACCAAGAATTCAAATTCAGCTCGTTGTGAAATTCAAAAGCCGTTCACAGAGCTATTTTAACAGGTTACTATAGTTGCGCTCTCTGTCTGAATGAGATTGCAATTTCGAAGGCAAACGCGGGAGCTACAAATTTGCAGTTGAAAATATTTAACTTTTTTTTGTTTTTAGTTTAAAACATAAAGGTGATGTAAGAGGATGATTTAATTGAAAATCTTTAGTACTTTTATCTCTTAATTTATTGAATGAGCAAGATAATCAATGACAAAATTCTTCGACATAATCTCTATTGCTTTGATACAAATGTTTCGGTGCTTTGATGTGCATGAATGCCTTTAGTAAAAAATCAATGAGAAAATTCTTTCCGTCTGTTATACCTCTTCGTCGTACCTAAAATTCATGTCTCATATAGCTTGTTTGAGTTGTTCAAAGATATGGTGATATAAGAGGTCTGGGGAGTAGACTTCTGTGTCAAAGTGCAGCAAAAATTCTTGACAAGCATACAGTACGCCGTTCTGTCAATTCTATCAGTCAGCTTGAGTGATATTCATCTTTATGGAACTGTAGAACATGATGCTGATCCATGACTAATAAATTCTTTTTCATTCGCGTTTATGCGCCATTTTTCCTTTACGATGACTTCAATTGCTGCAGTTTTTCCTGGCGCCACTACTCGGTGTTGCGGCGAGTCTGAACTCACGCCATTTCGGGATTTCCTAATCCATTCGTTCAATTATACGAGATAGACTTGCATCACGACATTCATCAGTGAATTTTGATGGGTTCTTTCTTTCAATACTGAAAAGACGAGTGACAAAACGCTGTTCCATTGATGCAAGTGGGGTAGCCATATTAACTCTGATTCATTCCAGTATATACACCGTTGCCAATTTGGATGCCACTTGTGCAGTCTTACTCATTTTTATATCATTTTTAAAGTTTTCATTTGAATCACCCTCGTATATTTTTCAAGTCATTTCAGATATATTTCTTAATGTCATTTTGCTATTATTTATTTCTGTCTTTTTTTCAATTGAAATAGTTGACAGTTAATCATATGAGCATCATGCGAATGTATTCATTTAATTAATAGTTTTTATTAGGAGCTTTAGCTAAATGCTACTTCTAAGAATGTATGCTTGGTCTGTACGTTTTAGAATGCCGTCCGCACTTTGCACAATAACTTACAAAGGAATTAACTCTTTCAAATTATGTTTTCAACAAAATGATCATCAAGGACTTAGCTCGTCTGGATTAACTGTTTGTGGGCCCCTTCAAGTCAATTGCACGTGCCCTAACAGTGACTGTTAAATATATCAAGACATGACAAGTGATACAGCAATTGATTCATGGTGACGATTGATAAATGAAAATATGTTTTGTTTATCTTTAAGCATTGTTGACATGGGCAGCACACATTACGATCACTATATCGAGGCACCATTATACTATAACTCTTGTTACACGAATGATAATTGTACGAGACTTGCTATGGTTGCCATAAAGCAATTTGTATTATTTGGTAAATTTGAATTGCTTTGTATCTTAACGTGAAACACGAACATTGAGCAATAAAATAAATTTGGAATTCATTAAACGAATTTCCCTTGTTTATTAGGAACTTTAGCCAAAATTTAAATTCTCGAATTTAAAATTACTTCTGCGTCACAGCTAAAATTCATTTTTGGAATGTTTATAAGAATTAATATTGATTTTTATATGATAAATACCGGGTGATTCAGTCAATTTCTGACCATTTCACTCGAATAACGTGCATTAGGGATAAACAATTGAAAGAATATGAGCGCCATATCGAATTTCTAAATAGTTGGAGTTTGTATTGTTGCAACGGCGCTGCATGAAAATCGTATTGTTGAAAAATGGCGCCCGCTTTATCAACAGAGCAGAAATGCAAGGTTGTCGAATGGTATTTCGAGACAAAATCACCTGTAACCGTGCAAAGAAAGTTCCGGAAGGAGTATAAGTGTCGAGACGCACCAGGCAGGCAAGCAATCATGGATTCTATCAAGCAATTTCGTGCCACTGGATGTGTTAGAACGGCCGAAGTTGTCGAAAATGTTCGCACAAGGTTGGTCGATTCCCCTACCAAAAAATCTGTTCGCCGCCTATCCATTGAAGAAGGGCTGTCGTATACCACGACGTGGCGAAGTTTGAGAAAGGATTTACACCTGTTCCCGTACAAGATCCATGTTTATCAGGAGTTAACAGACACTGGAAGACAGAAGCGACAACAATTTGCGATGGAGTTTGGAGCAGAAATGGAAGCCAATCAGGATATTGTGGAAAACCTGTGGGTGTCAGATGAGGCCTTCTTCCATCTGTCAGTTGACGTTAATAAACACAACGTTCGTTTTTGGGGTTCCCAGCACCCTCATGAGATCCATAAGTCACATCTTCATCCACGAAAGGTTATGGCTTGGTGCGCGATTTCCAAAAGAGGCATCACTGGTCCGTTCTTTTTTGAGGGAACCGTAACGTCACAGGCTTACCTTAACATGATTAACTTGAGAATAAAATGATTAACTTGAGAATAAAATAAAACTCTTTTTCCACAACGAAACAGGAAATGAACAAAAAGAAAAAGACCGAAAATAAAATGAAAAAATACAACCTGAGTCTGTAAGCGCTTTTCGAAAGCTTTGCTTTCATCATTCAGCAGCCAAGGAGCACCTCGAGAGAACTCGAACAATTCTCTCAGTTCTCTCAAGTTCTCTCG
>JAHWFO010054830.1:751335-874516 GCA_023313115.1 Rhysida immarginata | reverse complement strand
GTTCGTTATAAATACTCAGCATGTTCTATTCCAAGTCAGTTCTCTCAAGTTCTCTCGAGGGGCTCCTTGGCTGCTGAATGATGAAAGCAAAGCTTTCGAAAAGCGCTTACAGACTCAGGTTGTATTTTTTCATTTTATTTTCGGTCTTTTTCTTTTTGTTCATTTCCTGTTTCGTTGTGGAAAAAGAGTTTTATTTTATTCTCAAGTTAATCATCTGCATTATCCACATAAGATTTCTAGACAATTTAGTTACCTTAACATGTTGGAAACCTTCTTCATCCCCGAGCTGCGAAGGAGGCGTTACCGCTTCGATATCAATGGTTTCAACAGGATGGGGCTAGGCCTCACACCACTAATGAAGTGCTAGACTTTCTCAATCAGAAATTCGGAAATCGTGTCATTTCAAACAGGTTTCCAGATCGATTCGGGGGTGGCTTTCTTTGGCCCCCTACGAGTCCTGATCTAAACCCATGTGATTTTTATCTATGGGGGTTCCTTCAAGACAGTGTGTTCACTACAGCACCAAGAACCCTAGACCAGCTGCGACAAAGCATCGTCGACTGTTGCACCCTGGTGGATGCAGAAATCCTGGATAGAGTTATGAACAACTTCACCATTCGGCTGCGAGCAGTTCAAAACGTTCGTGGTGGCCACATTGAGCATATCATCAAGACTTTTCCACGGGAATAAAAACTCCGAACTGCCTAAAATATCATACTGAAATGCTAAGTTTTTAAACATTAATGGGTCAATAAATCATAGTACTGAAATGGTCAGAAATTGACTGAATCACCCTGTATATTTATTTTATATTTTAAAATTATGTCACTCTAATCTCTGAATTTTCAGTTTTTAATTGTGAAAAAAGTAATATGTGACATGCCTTTAAAAATGAAGGGACATTTTTGTACATGGAAATGAGTTCAGAAAGGAAAAAGAAAATTTTTTATCAGATACTGAAAAGAAAATCCCATCAATTTCGTCTTCTCTGTTTTCTTCTCGGATTTCTTCTCGGTTTATCCTTTTCCATTCCGAGATAGCGAAGAGAATTGCAATTAGATTTACATTGACTGTAATATCAGCTTGTCACAATCTTAAAGGAATCAATCGTCCTCGGTCAATGGCTGTTGACGTCACGGCGGACGTCATTCGGCCGGCCGTCCCACCGGACATGTGGGGACTCTCTCCGAGGTGACACCTTCGTTTCATTATCAGTGAAAGGGAACCGTTCAACTCGTTCCGATTTCCTGTCTGTCCAATCTCTTCGACACTAGCGTCGTTTAAGCGGCGAAATTCAGGTCAACATTGAACAGTAACTGCCACGATCGACAGTGACAGTCATTAAATTCCATCCGAGCTCGTCTTCCTCTGATATCGATCGCACAGGAATTACGAGGTTTCTACGTCTTCACTCTCCACTTTCAACACAACACCCTCCCTTAGGAGGGAAAGAAGGAAGGAAAACGGTAAAGGCGAAGAGGGGGTGGAGAGGAAAACACAAATCCTCATCTATTCCCACAGCCGCAACCTCTCACCGATTCCATCGATCCTTTCGTCGTTAACGGAGAAAATAAAAGACGGTTTATTTTTGGATCGTTAGGGGAGTCTTAATCAACACCCTCGGACAATCGTTGTCCATATTCTTCACTGCTGTAGAAAAATATGGTAGACAAAGAATATCAATCAATTCGCTACCTGAGCAAATTATATGTGGGCAATTTCTCTAGCACATTAAAGGGCAGCAAGTTATCTTAACGTGATTTGAAATTAAAATACAAAAAAAAAAGAAACAAACACCATGATGGAATATCTGAATTTTAGGTAAATTAAGTTGATGAAAATAAAATCCCAAGATTTTTATTATGTATTTTAATAAGTGTTTTTGAATTTTTTAAAGAAGCCCTCGGTCCATTAAAAAGCCCTGCACTTTTTGCTTAACGTTCCAATATTAATGAAAAACGTTGAATGACTGTGGAAAGCGACATAATAACAGAAGGAACACCTCTTATCCACAAAATATTTTTACTGGACTACACGTATTTCGAACCCTTTGGGTTCATTACTCAATGTCAAAGGAATGAATAATGAACCCAAAGGGTTCGAAATACGTATATGTCCAGTAAAAATATTTTGTGGATAAGGTGTTTCTTCTGTTATTATGTTCCAATATTATTTTACTTCTAAAATATTATTCGGAAGAATTTCATTAACGATCAACTTTCATTCCGAAGTATATTTACTTGCTGGAATTAATTTTGGCGCTAGTCACTAAAGACACTGCTCTGCTACGCAAGATTAGCTTTTAAGTGAAAAATTTCCCGGAATAAGGGCACAAAAGTAAACAGAATGTGTACTAATATGACAAAAAAGGAAAAATAAGCATGTGGATAATAGTAAATAAAAGAAATAAAAAACTCTTTCACCACAACTCTTTCCCAATGTACCTATTCCTGAAACTCTTAATTTCCTTAAAGACATTCTTCGCAAGAACCAAATCCCTAAAATTAAGATTGATGAATGTATAAGTTTAACAGAACTCTGCGTCAACAACAACATCTTTCAATACAATGGCCAGGTTTATAAATGAATAGTGGCACTCCCATGGGATCATCCCTCAGTCCGATAATGGCTGAGATTTTCCTCAAAAGTTTCGAGGACATTCTAAAAAACTCTGGAAACTATTCTCCCGACACTTGGTTCCGGTAAGTCGATGACAATTTTCGATACCAATATTTGTGATGTAAATAATTTCGTTCAACACATCAATAGCTTCTTTCCCTCGATCAAGTTTACTTTCGAAATTAAGCTTCCCTTTTTGGATATCTTAATTATTAGGGATAATAACTCATTATCTTTCGACGTTTTTCGAAAACCAACCAATAAACTAAATTACATTCCCATTGATTCTAGTCACCCCTGGAACCAAAAAGTTTCCACGTTTATCTTTATGATCGACAGAGACCTCAATCTTCCCCTAAGTAAAACCGCTTTTAAGCACGAAATCTCCTTAATTAAAAATATTGCTATAAAAAACGGTTACAGCTCTAGAACTGTTGTAGACCTGTTAAGAAAAAGAAAATTCAAAAAGTTTATTTCACAGACACAACCACCTTACACACCGTTAAAGAAAAGAAAAAAATTATCTCCTTACCCTATAATAAGTTTTTTATTAAAGGACTTAATTCGATCTTTAAACCACATAACATTTCTTTATCTTTTAGCAATCCGAACCAAATAAGATATTTGTTGGATAATCCCAAGGACAAAGTATTGCACCTACAGAAGTCTGGAATCTATGAAGCCCACTGTTCCCATTGCCCAATGGTTTAAAAAGGTCAAACGAAAGGTCAAAGTTTATCAACCAGGTTTAAAGAACACAGACCACAGACGATTCGGGAGAAGCAACCTTTCCGCCATAGCAAAACACTCCATCGAGACTGGACATGATTTTTCTATCGATAATTTAAAATTGTTACATTCAATAAATAAAAAACACCTGCTGGACGCTTTTGAAAGTATGGCCATACAAAAAAACAATAATTTACTACTAAATTCAGACTCAGTTCCCATTGGCGACTCAGCATTAATCCAATGGTGGACCCAACTGCCCAATCATTAATTTGTCCCCTTTTGGTGTAATTTCTCTGATTGGTCTTTTCGCTATATATATTCAATTTTTCCGCCTTCAAGTCAGTTCACTTGGTTCCCCCCTAGTGTACCCCTTGGTCCCTGCTGAATGATGTTAGCCTTGCTGTCGAAAAGCGCTTCCAGGTTCAGGTTGTATTTTTCCTTAATTTTTGTTGTGGTGAAAGAGTTTTTTATTTCTTTGATATATTAGCTTTTAAAATTAAATGATTAGGTTTTTTTATTTAATTTATTCAAGGGGAAAATACGGTGCTCTCTGCTTGGCCAGTAATTCGAAAATGCATTCAGGTTAATTTATTACATGCATTCGTTTATGGTACTTTCTGACAGACACCCAGTGATAGTAAAGGATTTATTCAGTACGCTCATGAATTGACGAGAAAGGATCCGCGTTTCTATTATGATTACTTCAGAGATGGTAAAACCGACTATGACTCATATAAACGTTAGAATTCATAAAAACATTCGGGCATATTGTGAAGAACTTTAATTATTGATCAAATTCAATGCACATGTTTTAAAGAACTTGCCTTCTTTGAAGTGCATCGGAATTGGAAGAAAGTCATTTATGCAGCGATAGATAACCTACAGAATTAAAGTAAAGAAACGAATTTTCAGAAAATACCGAAATAAAAAAACTTTCAGATAATACCGAAATGGAGCCTCGGTCACACACAGCAAAAGAATGGTTAGTCCTTCTCTAAATCCAGGGCCACGTACTTCTCCCAACAATAAATTAGCTGCTGGAGTAGTTGTTCCTCTGTTTGGTCTTGGAGGAACTGCTCCACTTCGGATATGACCTCTTTGTTACCATGGAAATGGCATCCACAGAATGTGCTCCTAATGCTTAGGGAGAAGAAGTAGTAGGCGCCAGATCGGATGAAGCCTTGGAGTCCCCAAAAATATCACTATCTGGAATGGGTGAGCAAATGTAGCATCCAGCTTGGAGTAACTTTTGTTATGAGCTCTGGGTGCAAGATGCTAAAAACAGAGCCGCAGCTTATGTGGTTTTTCTGTATTATCTGTTTCCCTGTGATTTTTCCGGTCTTCGAGGACCAAGGCTGCCACATGCAACACGATTTTTGGCTCCTCACAGATGGAAAGCTGCGCGGGGAGGAGGTTGATCTGGCTGGCCTGGCCACTTGGAAAGCGTCGCCGCCACATGCAATGTGTACCACGAAGCATTGCCTTTGTATACGCTTTTCAATTCGGCAAGGATCTGTGTGTAGTACATAGGCTCGTCCATAGGCACTGTGGCACTGCAGCACCCCCAGTTTCACTTTCGATATCGATAAAATTCAATATAATGTGTCTTTTTTTTCTTTAATACTATTCTTATACATGTATATTACGTGATCCTTAAGTTTAATGTCACTAGCTATCTATATACTAAAACTCTTGCGTGTATTTATTTTTTTATCTGTAATTCTATCTCCTCCTAGACGGTTTGAGCTAGCGATTTGAAATTTTCAGGGCAGGCTTATCAATAAAGGACCTGCTCTATCGCCAAAAATCAGTAATGTAACAGTGTTCCTTAAATATACGTTATTTAATATTTGAATTACTGTAAACAGTATCTTTGAACTAAACTGGATAAATATTTAAGACTGTTCAATATACCTATAAGTTATAAATCATAATAATGTAACCAATTTATTCTTTAGTTTCGCTCTTATATATTATTATAGATGTTTTTCCGATATCTTGCTTGAATTAGAAGGGAGGAAACTGATTGATAAATATACGATCACGTGACTTACTTTTCTAGCAGATACATTCGTTTCGAACTGTCATCGTAAGAGAAATTGAAATCGTTTTCCTGATCTAAATCACTAAAGAATTGCTTTCTAAACGGTGCAATCGCCTTGGGTGCCATTTCTCACTTCTTCTTAAGGCTGTGGGATATTCTGTGCCTTCGTTTCGAGACCCCCTGACTAATTGCTTGAAACTGGAGTCTCGTAGCACTTAACTTATTAGTCGCGCCCGATGTGGGGAAACTCCGATTTCATTTACTTGCATCGATTTGCAGCGAACTGAAGCAAATAAATTTAGCAAGAAGATGGATGATAAATACATGTAAATTGGAAACTCCTATGAGAATTCGATGCTTTCTTCTTCTGTTGATAATTTATTGGATTTATTTATAATAAATGTTATAATAACTGAAAACATCATTATTTAAATCTGTGTTCCATACATTATATAAAGTTCGGAAAAACATAACCAAACAAATGAGATTGTTTTACAAATAAACGTTTATTAAGTTAGACCAATTTAGCTAATTACAATATGGGAGCCGAAGTCGGTAGTTCGCGTGATTACCATTGACACTAGAAAGCACTGGTTCAAACCCCTATGTGACGGGGGAAGTTTTTTTTTTCCTTCTTTGGGGAACGCTCTATTGTCACGCCTTCTTCCTGAAGAGAATTCAAATACTGTCCTATATATAATTAGTTAAGCTAAAGAGAAGTCTATCGAATAGTAAAAACAGAATCTGAAAATGTGAAATCAGTTCTCAGTCAATGCTATTCAAAATTATTTCTATTTGGACTTTATTTCAAAATTGATTATGCAATTATTATTCTTCTGATACGTCATTTTTGCGAAATGCGAATGGTTAGCTTTGGCCTGAAGATGAAAACAGTGATTTTCGAAAAACTTTGCAACAATGGTATGCATTAGACTTTTAATCTTTATTTCCAACTGTTTCATTTTGTCTTTATGACAAGGAGCAAAGGTTTGCGAAGAATGAACCCGATTTTGGATAAGTGAAACTGAGATGGTTTCCAGAAGATTCCACGAGAGGATCACTCTGAGATGTCTAATTTCTCCGCCATCGGACTGTTAAGTTTTAATTGTTGTGTTTTGATGAACTTTAATTAAAAATGTTTTTTTATTTGGTTAGGTTAGATTAGGTCAGGTTAATCACGAGGTACTGGAGTTTCTTGAATAAAGACTCGAGAAAGTCAATTTTTTAACAAAGCCGGGAATAAATGGCGAAACTAGTTGGAACTCCTGATGTCCCTCTGTTATACTGTAAGGCCACTACCTGTTTAGTTAACAGGAACAGTATGATCCATCCTTCCACCGAATTTTTTAACACTTGAGATTTCGAAATTTGAAAAGAATGCTACCATATAGGACAATGCACCATGTCATAGCTCCCAGTCTACAAATTCAAAGAAAATAAATTTAATGTTGTGGCTACCCGGAAGTCCCGATCTTACGGAATCTCCTTGTTTGACTTGTTTACAAAGACGGACGACAGTTTAACATATGAAGATGGCAATTATGGATTTTTGGTATCAAATTGATCCTGAAATCATCCATTCTTTAATATATGCAATAAAAAAACGAGGTTTTCAACTGATAGAAGCAAAAATGTTGCAATTAATTATCAAATATTGATTTTAAGTGTTTGTTACACACAATCTAGTAAAATAGGAGACAGAAATTATCTTTTTTTTTCCTTTGATCACATTCAGGCAATACAATAAAAACTTTTGCAATTTTAATTATTTTTTACGAATGTAAATTAATAAAATTTGTACATTTGCCATACTTTGTCATTAGAAACGTAAATAAGGACAGGCAGACTCACAAACAGATCGAATCGAATATATTTAATGCTTTTCAGCATATAATAAGGTACGCTTATCTTTGAAATACAACATCTAGACAAGAAAAATGACTGCATAACTTTGAAAAGAGTCTACTGTATTATGATTACATCACAAACTGGGTACTGCATAAAAAAGAAAAACTGGAAATTTAATTCATTATCAGGAAAATCAGATAAGTGGTATTGGTATTCATTTAAATCCATTGCTTTATTTCAATTATATCAATAAAAAATTTTGTTGTGGGCATCACTAGACTCCCTTGTACGATACTTTATTGAATGTTTTTTTTGGGAAAAAATTCTCACTTTTATTCTTGACACACGATTTTCCGTCTCTCTTTGTTGTCTAAAAACTCCAAATGTTGAAACAAATTTTGACAGCCGTTTGGGAACTTCAAATGAAGTTCTTCAAATTTAGTTCTCCAAATAGAGTACTTTAAACTCTGACGACACAAACTGCTCCACGCAATCAAAACTCCATAGACATGAAAGAAAATCAATTGGGGAAACGACCAAAACACATGTTTGGCACAGCATATTGCAATCAAAGCGCGAGGTGCACAATTACAGGTTACAACAGTCCTAAATACAAAATTTCAACATTCTACGCCTAACCGTTTTTGAGAGTGCGACACACACACATAAACACACGCACGCACACACACACTCACACACAGATGTCACGACGAAACACGTCAAAATGGATTCAGGGATGGTCAACCTGTATATTTCCGTTGAAATCTGAAAATCGAAAATTTTCGCGAATACAAGGAAGTAAAAATGGTAAACTATTTCATATAATGCCATTTCTTCTTCACTGGGCATTTTTAAAGCAGAACAGATAAAAATGATTATTGAAAAACCGTAATTTTATTTTAATTATTTTAAATCTAATTCATCAACTTTGATGAATACGATCTAATATTTCATCTCTAAAACAAATAGAAAGATTATATTTTCGCTTTTTTCAAATAATAAGGTTCTATAGATTTTTATCCTGAGGTCGTACATCTCTCTCATCGTGTCTGAAATGGCGCAGTCTCAGCCATTACAGGGGATCCACTTGATGAACTTGCACTTGTCTGCGATCATAGCAGAACGTATTTATCGGGCTCTTCTCTTAATGTGAAATACACACAAGCTTTCCTCATTAGAGGTCTTAGATGAAAATCTTGGATGGCTTGAAGCCGAGAGTAAAAGACGGAATCATTATGCCATTTACAGCGAAAGCGAACAGCTCTGTGATTTAAAAACTTATTTAATCAAGGAAGAGTTCCAAGTCACTAGCCTTCTTAGTCTGTTCTAAAGACCACTGATCAATCAACGAATTGGAAGAATTTTTCATCTATTTCGTCTGTAGACGTTATCGCTTTCTGGCCAACTAATGATAGAATATTTAGAATGTGTTTAAATGAATCTTTTAAATGCTCATATATTTTAAATAAAAGCGTGTCTAATTACATGAAGGTTATAAAAATGCATCTTATTTTGTTCTCTCTTTTCGGAAGCAGAATTTAGAATTTCGTTTTCTCGATTTCATTTTCTTAAATGTCAATTATACACACGCTACTGTTTTTTTGACAAATGAAAATTGACCGAACTACTGTTTCATTATAAGTGCACCATTATTTTAGGAAAGATTTTGTACGTAGGTTTTTTTATAGTGATTTTCGTAAATTTCAATGTTGCTTCCTTTAGAAGATGACTCTCTTCTTGAAATATGAGGGAAGAGGCTTTTTTTTCCTAGTGCTTCGGAATATGAGAACTTTTGCCAGAAAGTTTGGCTTGCGCTGATTAATTAGAGCCCCGCTGGATCAGCAGCTTCAAATTCTTCATTAGAAGCATTTATACGTACTGGCTCTGCCTCCTTGTAGTTGGGTGTTTCAACACTGATAAGTCAGCAGAATGAGGAACTGGTCGTAAAACTTAACTAATTCTTGTTTTTTTTTGTTTTTTTTTTTTAAGATAAACTTATGACCGTATTCACAACCTCGGGTTAATCTGAGGATTAGGGTTAGGACGAGAAATGGTACTTGAACGTTTCTCTATTGGAAAAAAGAGCCACTGGTCATTCTGGATTGCCCAATTCGCACTTTTAATTAATTTATTCTTAATACGGAAGTTTGAATACGATCTTTGGTAATGATTAATTGCGTGAATGCTGCAAGTCACGTGCGCGTGACAGAAAGCATGTGAAATTATGCTATTACATCCGCATTGTTGTGTTTCATTCGAAATCAGTAAATGTCATGAAAAAATGTCTCCGAAAATCGGAGCTTAATGGGAAGGGCACATTACTGCCCTTTCCGAAGCTAATTTCAGCTATTCGGCTATAATTGGCGCATGAAAAACAAGAAACTTCTCTGTTTCGAAGAAAGGCATACTGAATGGAATAAGAAAATCCCCGGAAGGGTTAATTCCAACTCTAAAATTCTCGAGTTCCCACAAGCCGAACACCACAGGTCATTCGAAAGGCCAAGCAGATGTTCCGTGTGAACATCCAGCAGCCCAAAAAGGAATCGCGAACGTAGTAGGAAGTTCACAGTTTACCGTAAATAAAATAATAAAAGATTTGCAATAAAAAAGCGTCACAAGAGTCGTGTTCATAAGCTGACGCAGAAAGAAAGAGGAAATGCCACGTTCCAACAAATCGACTTCTTCGAATCTTTTTCCTCAAGAAAATTCCGTAACTCGAAATATATGCTGAAAAGAATGTATTCGTGTATCTATCTGTCTGTCTCTCCATCTGCTGCTCGAATTTTAACCGCAGCAGAACGATGGAAGTACGTTGTCACTTTGGATGAAGCCTACGTCTAACTCAACGATTGCAACAAACCCCGCGCGATTTTCTACCGTCCACGTTGAGAGAAGTCATATCACAAGTGGTTCAAGAAATGTAAGGAAAGTTTTTCAAAAGGATTTATGGTGATTGCGGGATACACGTACAACGGCAAGCTCAAAATCAGAAGGGTGGAGAGGAAAGCTTAAGGATAACTCCCTTCACTATCCGCATCATGTTATCAGTCCAATTTTTCACGAGTAAATCCCCGCATTGTATTGAAACGACCCCTTGCTCGACGCCGTCCAACAACCATTGAGGGTCTCTGGAAAGCCTGCAAATAAGAATAAACCAATATCAGCCTCGCCGTTCTCAATCTCTTCTTACAATGAAGATACAGTGCAGGCCAATAGTCCACAACACGATCAAATACAACACGGTCGTTGGTTGAGAAAGCGGTTTTCCCCGTAAACTTTCTCCTCCAAATCGTTACCACAGATCCTAGTCAACCTTCTGTAAATTTTCATAAATTTATTTGAAGATTCTTATCTTCGGAATACATAATGAAATACGCAGGCGTTCATCTGGGATATGGTCTTAATTCATATTTTTTCACTAAATAAATTATAAACTAAATTTTCTTATAGGCCAGGGTATAACATTCTCTTTCCGATTAGCAGTATGTCAGGTTTTGCGACACACTTAGTCGCGCGTTCGTTTATATATAATATATAATCTAATTCGTTAGGGTTTGATTTGGCAAAACGTATCACTGATCGTAATCGGCGGCACTATCATAAAGCCGGATTCACACTACGGCGGATTCCGCGACGGCGGCATCGAAGGCAAGCAAACTTTCCGTCTCGAAATCGTCGTCGTCATTCCCACAAGGGCGGAAAACGACGCTGTGAAATGAATGCTTTTGCTTCGTTTCGTTTGGCGAAGATCAAAATCGGGCTTAAATTCTTTCTTAGCCTGTTTTAAGAAAGATTTGTCCACGGTCGTAATCTATTTTGTTCACGTATGTAATTTAAATCTGAAACAACAGTTTTTGAGGCTTTATTATCGAAACGTATGGGCATATTGCTGCTAAGTTCGTTTACTCATGACCAGCCATTAAAGAAGCGCAAGAAATTTTCAGTGTTGGACATGACGTAGATGCAAAGCGATGATTGGGTGCCGCTTTTGCTTGCCGTCGCGTACGACAGTAAATAGTAGACCTCGGTTCTATCCTGTTTTCCGCCCGAGTTCCGCGCTCCCGTGACATCATTTCTTGCTGTCGAAGCTCTGCCGTCGCGGAATCCGTCATAGTGTGAATCCGGCTTAATGGTTGACTGGTTTTAGACGTGTAAAATATCTCTGTCACGCTCTCTGCATGGTCTATTGTGAAGAAAGAAGTAAACAACCGTTATCGTGGGTGAACCGATTATTTTGGATGACCTCGGACATGGACCTATGGATCAAGTGACCCACGTATCCACCCTGGTAATAAATCCCCAAATCCCATTAAAAAATACTCTCAACGGTCGGAACGGAACAATGGTCAGTACCAACTAAAAATCAACGTGAAGTAGTCGCACACTTAACCCACTTATTATGCGACAACTACATAGAAGTCATCGGATGTGGAAAGAGTTATCTCCTTTTATTTTCGCCCGGTACAAGCTACTACCTTGGAAGCTTGCATACAAGAAACGTTATGGTCGCATAATGTAAGCATCTGGCCATTTTATGGTTCCACCCTTTACTTCTCTCAAGATTGTTGGAACATTCGAATGAAAGACGGCCTAATTGTTACAAAAAACAATTCTTTATTGAAGAGGTCCCATATCATTTAACAATAAAAATAAAATTAATCACTCTAATTAAAATTCAGGGATTTGGCACATAAACACTTGGGTAAGATTTGTATATCTATGTAATAAATTGCATCTCTTTTCTTAATATTGCTGATAATATTATTTGTGAAAATTGCGTACTTATTTGTTTGGTTATATTGATAAAAGGATATAATATAATTATAATATTCTGTATTTTGTTTAAAAATATCCTATACATATTTTACTATATTAGCTTAACGCAGATTATCTTCATTAATGAAATCATGATATTCATGAATTATTCCATATACCACAAAGTAATCTGCTTAAATATTTTAAAATGAATAACAAATATTACAGCCATTATTATAAAGAAAAACGTTGAGGAGTCTGTAGAAAAATTTTGAGAGACTTTTTAACTTTCATATCATTGAGGTCACAACTTTAATGTTAATAATTTTTGCCCTTTCCTGTGTTTATTATTTGTTGAGTAACTAAAATTTACCTTTTTTGATATTTAATTACAGTCATTATCTTTATACATTAATCTTATTCTCTGTATCTTGTGAGATTGGTTTGTGCTTTGTCAAAGGATACACATTTCATGTTTAAATTTCCAATATTAGAAAACCCTTATAATGAGAATCCCCTTACTACGAGTATTTAATAAATTATGTCAACATTGATCATATTTTAATTAAAAATTAGACATTCGATGGAAATGCTTGTTTAATTAGAGAGAGATATTTATAAAAGTAACAGATTTGAACGGCCTCTAGCGAAAACATCACAATTAAATCTGCATTAACCCTTCACCTTTCCCATCCTCTTCTGGTTTGTTATCAACACCCTTGAAGAGGGCCTGCCCTTGGCTGATGGAGTAATTTTCAATTCAATTTCATCATCAGTTACTGACCCTTTCTCTATTATAACCTGCCAACACTTCTTATCTCGTTCTCAACTTAAGCGATAATTTTTTCTTCCATAAACGTCAACGGAGATTGGACTTTCTTGATTAAGTTCAATACGATGATCGCTGTCCATAGAAAAATCTGTGTAGTATTAAGCTCTTTATATAACTTTAAGAAAGGACATTTTTTAAATTTTAACAATGTATTTATTAAAATTTCAAAAAAAATTGTTTTAACGAATTTCCTTTCAGCTTTAGCTTCTTTAATCCAAATATTAATTCTTTTAGGCAGTACTTTTAACTTTATTTTCAACGGTTCTTAAGATTATTTCTATAACTCAAACTTAATTGAAAACTCCCCCCAAAAATATTTATCATTAAAACGATGTCATTTTAATCATAATGTATTTATTATAATCTCAACTTTCAAACATCCAACAATAGAATAACATACAGCTGACAAAGACTTCATGAACTCCCTGTGCAATGCAAAAATTATAAGTTCAATTACAATAATTTTGTTCTTATAACATGTCCATAAGTTGATAAGTTGTCAAATTATAAAATTTGATGTGATGCACATATTTTTTCTTGAATCAACACATTCACAGAATTGCAAGATAGCAATTGAAATACAGTACCCATTATGAAATGTTAGATAGTCCACATGTATTTATTCTAGAATAAAGACTATTTATTTTAAATTGCAATTGTGTAAAATCTGTAAAGTTTAGAGTAAAATAAAATTTGAGATTCGAAGAATACTATAGATCTTCTAAAGTTTTTACAAATCTCATTTATTTAAAGTAATCTGAACTTAAATTTAAAGTTCTTTTACCAAAGTATGAAAGCTATTAATAAAAGACTCAACGTTTATTCTCAATGATTGAAGCTGTTTTGTTGAATGAGGAATGAAAAAATAGCAGCAACGGCAAAAGGAAGGGAAAAAAAAGAGGGAGAGAGAAAGAGAAAGAAGAAAACATTTAAAAAATGTGACCTATAAAAAATTATGTTTTTCCCAGGGACTGTTAACGTTTAGCGCATCGGAAATGTAATTAAATGAAAACCATTATTCTGCTCTTTTTAAAGAAATTTTTCCTGTGTCACACGCTTCAAGTGGCGAGAAAACTTGCTCATGATCCGGAACCAGATATTAAAAAAAAAAGAAAAACAGTTGCTTTGATAGTTAAGGCTTTGTAAGAAAAATAAGATAACATATAAATTTCAACTGAAGGAGAAAAAACATTCTCATGTTGCATGTTTTTTTGGATTTTTAAAAAAATTTACTAAGCAATTAACGTTCACAAGCATTAAGAAATACGCTGAAATGTAAACGTCGTCTTGAGGTTAAAAGAAAAGAGTACTTACTTCAACTATATTTTAATGGTATTTTTACATAAATTATTACATATCTGCTTCAAATATTCTCTAAAGAAAAAGAAATTATCTGACTTAAAATATTTAAGATATTAAATATTCGGACAGAGGTCGCTGCGTAAAATGTAAACTAAAATTCAACATGTTTGTATAAGTCATCTATCACAAGGCGCTGCATAGATTTTTTTTCTTAGTAGAGTAAAGGATTCGCGTTTAGATACCATTATAGCAACGCTTGTGAACAAGTATCATCGAGAAAAAAATATGGAACACACGGGCTTCCATTAAATTTTGCCTAAAGTTGGGTAAATCGGCTACGGAAACACACCAGATGTTGAAAACTGCCTACGGGAACCAGCCCTATCCCACATTCAAATGGTTTGGTCGCTTTCGTGATGGCCGTGAAGACCTTTCAGATGATCGAAGTTTCTGTCCGAACGCCAGAAACCACCGAGGAAATTAGCAGACACGTCACTGCTGACTGCCGAATCACAATTCGTATGCTTGCGGATGAATTGGACTGCAACAGGGAGACAATTCGTCAGATTCTAACGCCATACCGCCATATCTCCATAAGGGTGAAGCAATTTCTGGCCAAACACAGCATCACAGATTTCAACCACTCGCCCTATTCTCTGGATTTGGCCCCTTCAGACTTTTTAAAGGTTCCCGCAGATGAAAAACGCCATGAAAGATATCCGATTTCAAGACCTTTAAAATTCCGACATTAAGAAAAATGTGATGTTGGAAATCAAGAGAATTCCGTCCGAAGACTTTAAAAACTGTTTTACAAACTAGTCCAAACGCGCTCAAAAGTGTCGGTGAAGATTGCTTTGAATCATATTAAACAGAATTTTCATTTGGGTTTCCCGTTTGTGACTATTTCTATTAGTCCGGGTATTTAATTGCAACACCTTGTATAAAATGTTTTATATAGCCGAATGATATCGATTCTATTGCAATGCAAGATGGCATAAATAATAAACATTTTAATTAGGATAAAAGATTGTTCTTTTCCTGGTCAGGAATCATCTCTTGAGATTTGTCCCTCTTGTTTTAGTTTACCCTGTATAGGTTATACATTAATAACGTATTCGTTTTGGTAGACCGGTGGCAAACAGATATTAATAACAAATTTCACTAATTAAAGGAACAAACTTTTGTTAAATGGAATATGAATAATTAAAAAAAAAACTTTGACTCTCTAGGATTCGTAAAATTCTGCTTTACATACTTAATTTTGAATATTTTTTTCCACATTTAATAAATCTAAGTGTCAAGACTCAAAATCGTTTCAATGCACTCAGGCTAGATGACCAAACACCAGATGACATTTGGACAGAACTGAGAGACTGTATAAAAGAAGCGCAGAACAATATTCCCAAAGTAAGCAGAAGGAAGAAATCACAGTGGCTCTCTTTCCTGCGCTTTCACGTTCACTCATATAAAGTACAATATATTAATAAAAGAAAGTTAAGCTCCTCACATTCATCATATCGTGATGTATATGGCTGTGTTAATTTCGAATGTTAATTTTGTACTTTGGCAGATAATAATATTGAATTTGCTTAAGTCTTCGGACCACCATTAAATGTCAAATTCATTTCCAATGAGTTTATGTTTCCCCTTTAAAGTGTATGAATTACTATTTTCGAAACATTTATTATGAATGACATAAAAGTGAAGTTGACATAGATTCACTCCTGGAAGTGGAAATAATTAAAACTTATAAAGTATGAGAAATTAAAGGGGAGAGAATATTAGCACGAGAAACAAAACTGTTAATTAAGCCGCGATTAGAATGTCTGATAAGAGTAGATTGATATGAGTGCCAGTGCTATAGAAACTAATCCATTGACAAACACTCAAAAGTCTCCTATCCGAGTCAGGTTGTTCAGAAGTAAGTGTATTTCGACATCGAAGGTGAACCGGTAATATAGCGAAATTATAATGAAAATTAATGCAGTTGAATTAGTTAATTGAACTCGGAATCCTTAAAATAAATCGCTTTAAGAAGAACGTAAATTCGTAAACGAAATGATGAAGTAAACAGCTGTTTGTGATGTTTTGTGATCTTTTCTTATGGGTTCGTCATCTGTTTATATTTTTATTTTTATTCTTATTCAACAATAAGAATAATAAGGATAGTGCTAACGAAGACGAATAACGCATGTTAAAATATCACGAGTCGATTCATGTATTCTTCTGTTTTATCAAAATTACATCTTTTGTTCACTGAATTCTACAATGCTGGCTATTGAAACTGCAACAGTAGTTAGGACAGCAGTTACTAACACCATATTTATTATACAGATGCCTTATAATATAAGAAAGAAGTGATTGCAATTACAATTCGATATTCGATTTGTGAAACATACAGAAATTAGTATTAGTAATATTTCGGTTCAGGCAGTTAAAATTGAGCAAGTAAAATACCGTTCCTACACCCTCTGTTGTGTTCAGTACGACATCGCAGTTTCCATTGTAACGGACTTTTGTGAAGAATGTTGCTCTACACCTTTTCACACATTTTCTTTAGGCGTTATACGTCAACGGTTTCCAATCTCTGCTTAAAAGAGAGTCCAAAGCTACAGAAGTATAAGGATGAAAATGAGATCAGCTTGAGATGGATGAAAATAATTCTCTGGAGTAATAAATAAAGTCAAATTAAAAAAAAAATCTTCATTTTATTTTTTGAATGCTGATAAATAATAAAAACTTAGAGTTTATTTCAGGCAAGTATTTTATTTAAAGGACGTATACATAGATCGCGATAATCTCTTCACCAGCGGCGAGACAAACAGAAAGCCCGCTTTGACGTCTTTCTTAAAAAAATAAAATAAAATAAAAATACTGCATAAAATAAATCTAAAAGATTCGTAAGGTTTTAAAAAAAATGAATTTACTTCAAATAGCTATAGCTCCGACTTTCTTCTTCTTAAAATAAAGTCTTTATACCGCTTTATAAATTAAGACTAAAAAATTATAAAAGACCGCAACATGAAAAGCAACTTAGATGCCCTAATGGTTGCAACCTTAACTTGTTTTCATAGAACTGACACGGCCTCTCCGTTCCCACCCACGACGAAACAATGCGAAAAATGTCCATATTCGGGGGGAGAGAGAAAGTTGATGTTTTTCTCCTCTTTCTCCCCTTCTCCACCCCCTCTTGATACGAACAAGCAGTACATTATGTTGAGGCAAGGCGCACTCCGACTGACAGTGTGTATGTGTTTGGCCAAGAGCCTGGTGTTGTCATTGGCAGTTGGTTTCTGCCCTTTGCGCTCTGCTGTCATCACCGAAGGTCTCTGCTGCAGTGACAATGGAAAGCGCGGATAAAGCAATTGTCGTCCGCCTTTGTTGCTTTCTTGCGCTGTTTATGTGGCGAAAAACTTTTCTTGTGCTCCACCTAAAGTCGAGGAGGGAGTTTTTAATTACTAAAAGACATTGTTCATTGTTTTTTTTTCTTCTTTTGTTTTATCCTAGTTCTTAAAGTTATTAATAAATGTATGAAGCTCTTCTGTTCTTTCTCCTTTCTATAGGTGTCCCATATATTGTTCTTTCAGGCATACACTATCAATACCCCATTAAAATTAGCACACTAGAATCCATTGCTTAGCTTTATTAAAAGGATGATTATTAAAGGGGAAGTCACCATTTAAAACAGACCGTCATTCCCAGTTATGAAAATGTTTCGTTGATTTAAGGAATTTTTTAAAATATAATTATCTATTTTAATTTTTGTCTTCTGATTTTTATGGTATATCATTAGATACGTCGTTTTGGTGATATTTTTATCTATCTCGTAATCATTCTATAAATTGTAATTTTTTAAAAGCTGATTAATGACGTAGAGATAAGGAAAGTTTCTTGCGACGTAAATTTTTTCCAAGAATTTTAAGAATTCCTTTCTATGTGGAATTTTTTCCATGAACACCATTTTAGTGTTCATTATTAATTATACATGAACGTCTTCACCAATTCCAAAAGCTTTTCCTGCTCGTAAATTTTTATCATCATAATTAAAATTTTTAACAATTCCACGCATAGCAGGTCTCATTATTATTTCTCAAAAGCACTGATTTAAATATTTAAAAATATCTGGAGAAAAAAATTTCAACACTTAACTTTCTAGGGATTTCAAAACTCTTTTAGCAGAATTGATATTAACAAAAGGGTTTTGTTATTAAAATCACTTCAATCACTGTAATCAACTGAGATGAATTCTGCTTGATACAAACAATCTTCTTTCTATCGATCTGCTAGATTCCGAAAACATTGACATAACGATGCCCATAATTAGCAGTTAAGGGGATGGACTTAATGACACCTCTTTCTCTTATGATCAGATAAGTCTTCGCGGCTTCAAGTAATGCTGAAGAGGGCCATTAATCACTGAAATAACCTATGAAAGACTCTTTGATATTGTCGTGTTATTTAGCAAACACAGATACCATCATCAACAGCGGCGAAGACAAGTGATTAACGCATTCGTTTATAGATCTCCGAATCGACGGCGAATTTAGGAAAAAAAGAGAAAATAGAAGTGGTGGCTCACGCAAGAAGTACTTAGATAGGAATTGGAAACGATACACATGATTGGAAAAGAAAAAATTTCCAATTACATGTAATAGCATCAACCATTAATACACTACTGTTTATAAAAATCGCAACACCCTGATGGAATAGCCCAATCTGCATTAAATTTGGAGCATTTGCATATCATGGGTCAGAAAAGGAACCATTAGATTTTCAGGTCAATACAATGCGTTTTATTGTCACATTAGTATCGGGTGAAACCACCGTGGGATGCAATTACAGCCTCTAAAAGTCGTGGCATTGAGTCAAACAAGCTCTGAATAAGGGCCTGGGGAATGTCCTGCCATGTTCTGTCTACACGGGTATACAGTTCATCCACAGTTGCTGCTGCAGGAGTCTGACGAGCCAATCGATGAGCAACCCTGTCCCACACATGTTCGATTGAGTACATGTCTGGTGAACGAGCAGGCCAGGGGAACAAGGGCGTCTGATGTGCTTGGAAAAAGGCGAGGACATTTCTGGCCACATGCGGTCGGGCATTGTCCTGTTGGATTACAGCGCCCGGAAGGCTCTGCAGGAAGGGGATGACCTCGGATTGCACAACTTCCCTGATGTACCGGTCACTGTTCAGATTGCCATGGATTCTGATCAGACGGGAACGGCCATGGTAACTGATTGCACCCCACACCATCACCCCTGGCGTTTGTCCTGAATGACGCTGCAGGATGCATTCTGGGAGGTCGCGCTCGCCACGATGTCTTCTGACTCGTATCCTGCCGTCATGGTGTTGCAAGTTAAACCTTGACTCATCCGAAAACACAACTTGTTGCTATTCAGCTTGCCACTGTTGGTGTTGATGGGCCCATTGCAACCTGAGGCGCCAGTGGTTTTGAGTCAAAGGAATCCGCAACAATGGTACTCGTGCCATCAATCCTCTGGAAATCAAACGGCGTCGTACAGTGCTAGCAGACATTGTCCTGCCTACTGTAGCACCCCACTGTTGTGCTAACACTGTGGAAGTGGCTGTACTATCTGCTACACACATGCGATAGAGGTGTCTGTCATCTCGCGGTGTCGTCGTGCTGGGTCTTCCTGAGCCTGGTCTTCGGGGTGCCCTGTTCTCTTCGCTCCACTGCCTCCATGCACGCATAATTGTCGTTGCATTACGTCCTACACGAGCAGCAATGTCACGATACGACCATCCCGCTTCACGCAGACCAATTATGCGTCCTCTTTCAAAGTCTGTCAGCTGTTGATATGGTACCCTTCGTCGTTGTCGAGGCATGGTGTTCTTTCAAGCAATTATTCTGAAAATCTAATCATTTATACTCTGACCCATTGTATGCAAATATTGCAAATTGCATATGGATTAGACCATTCCATCAGGGTGTTGCGATTTTTATAAACAGTAGTGTAGTTGTAAAACCATTATAAAGTTTCCTTCATGAATACGAACTTGATAAAGAAAATTGCTTTATTAAGCACTATATTTTTAACTTTTGTAATTATACAGAAATTTCTAATATTCTGACTATTGAATTGAAAAAAGTTAAAGTTTCTTTTAACAATAAACGGCGTACCAAGTGTCTCAGAAATGAGCGACGATTTGAAAAATCAATTAACGAAAAACGGAAGGCGATAGAAATGTACGGTTTGCTGCGTTCTGTTTAGGAAACCAAGGAATTTATTCGCACAGTTTCAAAATTAGTTACAAAGTTCGTCAACAGCTACAGATGGTGCTGCTATTCTCCACGCATTAAAGCTCTGTATATACAAGTATGGACAACTGACGCCATTTTTGGACAACTGATTGCATAAAAAACGAGTGATTTTCGAGAATTTTAATAAGCAGTTGAACCTACGAAAAGGCCAAAAATGGCGAAAATGGCTTCAGTTGTCTATACTTTTATATACAGGGTGGTCCATAAGTCTGTCTCCCCTTTTTATTTTTTGAACCGAAGCAGATATGTCAATTTTGATGAATCCAATGAATAGGAAGTTGAGGGTGGCCTATCCCATGGTGCACTTTTCATCATCCCAAATATGCAAATTAGGACACATTCAAAATTTATCTCAAAAACCGTAAGGGATAGAGAAAAAAACCCAATTGCAAACTTGTTCAGCATAAAAAAACAAACAAAACAAAAAAAAAATCATCCAAATCGGACCAACCAATCGCCCATAATCACGTGTAGCTTTTGACCATTTCCGGAACAGTGTAGCTTGCCATCCTGGAATTGTTCTGTCTTCTGTGTGCTGAAACATGCCTTTTATTTGCTTTTCTGCATGAAAGTGAATGCGAGTATGGCAATTTATGTTAATTTTTTGATTTGCATGCTTTACATGGCGGAAATATCAACATTCAGTTTTCCTTGTGCAGTGTGACTGTTTGTAAGCTACAAACAGTCACCGCGTGATTGTGGGTGATTGGTTGGTCCGATTTAGATGATTTTTTTTGTTTTGTTTGTTTTTTTATGCTGAACAAGTTTGCAATTGGGTTTTTTCTCTATCCCTTACGGTTTTTGAGATAAATTTTGAATGTGTCCTAATTTGCATATTTGGGATGATGAAAAGTGCACCATGGGATAGGCCACCCTCAACTTCCTATTCATTGGATTCATCAAAATTGACATATCTGCTTCGGTTCAAAAAATAAAAGGGGGGGACAGACTTATGGACCACCCTGTATATATAGAGCTTTACTACGCATTCCGTCCTGTCAAATACTCGCCCAGCATTCAAATTGAAATGTTTGCACGGGCATCAGCGAATTTTGTCCTCAGTCTGCGCCACGTTGTTATTGCAAATGATGGTCATTTTGCAAACACTGTTTTATAGTTTTTCACCATCAGCAGCGCCATCGTTGACGAACTTTGTAACTTTCACGGCGGAACATGACATCATTTCCTGCTGCGAGAACCTCAGGGAATTTCGTCGCCGAGATTCTAGTCGCTTTCAATTCTACTTTCGCTTCGAACGATTCTACATATCGTAAGATTTTGCTATTCTCTTATATGTCAAAATGCCTTCAATGGGGTTATCCCGTGAACTAATTTTCCGGAGGGCGCACCTGTTCTATACGCTCTTCCGGTTTTATCGCTATAGCTCAGTATGCTTGTTTCTTGAAGATTAAGAGTGTAATTTAATTTTAAAAATGCCATGTCAATTTAAATGCCAAAAATTAAATGTCAATAATAGTTTTTAAACATCGATTTTTTGCATCTAATTTCTGAGTATATCATTATAATTATATTATTATCATTATTAACATCTGGTAATCATTATCAACGATCTGAATTTTTAAGTTTAATATCAATACCTATTAAAGAGTTAAGTGTGATTTATTTTAATCAGGAAGGAGTATTACCTTTATTTTCATAGCAGCTCTTACTATTCCCGTTAAGAAATATTGGGAGTCTTTTACTTGATAGCTCATAGCCTCAACTTTCAAAGCGTCCATCAGCAGCTTTCCTCTTTTAATAGCTCTAACTTCATGATCGGCATTTTCAAGTACTGATTAAAATGCGTTTTTAATATTGCGTTATTTATTACTGGCAATTCATTCTTCATGTCTGCCGTTAATTGCCTAAAACCGTTACAAGGCCAGTCAACTATAGTGGGCTCAGGTAATATAATTTCAGGCCCAGTAAAATTGAGATTTCTTTCGTAAGCTTCTAGCCTGGAACAGGCCAAATTATGAATAAAAATTTCATTTTATTTCATTTCGCTTAACCAGTAAATTATCTTTACAGTTATTATACATCATCTTACCTTTGTATTAAATCAGTTTTCCGTCCTTTAGTCGTCGCATTACGTTTTGCAAGCTTAGTTTTTAATTGAAATACTGTCCACGTATCATACGACGAAGCCATTATGAAGCTAGACAGCCTCGCTTTGAAGAGCGTATGTTACAGTGGCGCCATCTCTTGGATGCAGTTTTGAGGGATAACCCCATTCATTCTCTGTTTGGATGTGTAAATAGGCAGTCAGATAGAAATTTAACGTTTCATGTATTTCCACGATCAGAATCGTTTAAAAAACAATGCGTTAGTTTTTGACAGCGAGGGAACTGGTATCCAACTCCAAACAGCATTGTGTGCTCAGCTCAATTTGAAACGTCATGCTTTGTCTACGCACGGCTGTTTTAATTTCAGCATCAATTCAAACAAGAAATTCACTGAAACTAGATCACGGATAAGGTGGAAGTAGATGCTCTTCAACTCTAAACGGGCCTGGCGTTCTTCAAGAACAATGACTGCAACAGGCATGTGCTAATCGCCGAAGGAATGAGGTAGGCCTATCTGCTGTGTAGCGAGGTATTGTATATCGTAGAAGATCCCGTTTCAACGATTTTTATATATAGGCTGTATATCGCTGAAGTTGCAGTAGCATTTAATTCTTGTATATCGCTAACGGCCCTTATTTATCGCTGCCACTGTTATCAAAATCGCTGTCGCCACTATCGGTCTTGTTTTCATATTCATAGTCCATTGCGATGCCCTTACAACTAACCGATAGCGCCTGCGATAGCGTCCAATGTGTGACGTCACGATTTCGAAACTCCTTCGCACTTCTCTACGAGCTGTGATGTAACAGCTTGCCGAAACATGGCGGCAGTGTCGAACGCAGGGGGAGGGAAAAAATGAAAGTTTTTTTTATATATCTTATCAATTTTGAGTTCGAATTGAAAATTTTAATGCATGCTACGTTGTTATTGAGACCTTCATCTATCATTTTAAACAAAGTTGTTTTGTGTGTGGAGTTTACCTTAAGCAAAGATTATTTCAATTACAGCTATAGGAACTTATGCGATTGCTTAATATACTGTAATTTTATATAGCTATACGCTACTTTCCTATATTCTTCTCGGGAGAATTAATTTCTCTGTATTCTTGCTTTTTGTCTATATCTATCGTTTTCACTCCTTGAGAATGAGAAAGATATAATAATCATTGCTGTATTCACTTTTACACAGTAAAATATTTATATATTACTAGACGAATAAATATTCTCAAAATTACAATTTAGTATTTCCCATAATTTTAACACTATTTAAAAGAAATGCGAAGACATTCATAAAGTTCTTACCTTTGAGAAAAGATGAAAACTGATAGCTTCATTTCCACCTAAAATCTTCCCAATGATGCTTGATTTATCTTATATTATTAATGGGCGTAACCAGAATTTCTCTAAGGAGAGAGGGGCAGGACATATGGGAGAAAATTATATGCAAGAATTCGCCAAATACGAGGGGTACTCTAAAAGTATTTAGCCAAGAACGCTGCACGCATCTTACGAAGACCATTCTTTTAGCACTTTTCCAAATATTCTCCCTCAGCTTCTATACAAAGTTTCATCTTCCTGAACCAATCGCCATACATTTTTCCACTCCTGAGCAGCGAGCTCAAAAATGTAGTCGTACTACGCTGCTCGAATGTCATCGTCACTGTCGAAATGGAACCCCTGAGCTTCCTGTTGATTGGGGAACAAAAAGAATTTGCAAGGTGCCAAGTCAACACATTGACCCGATTTTCCAAGAAAAATTCAATTGTCTTAACAGCCACTTGTGCTTGGGCTTGTCATGATGCCACAACAAACTTTTTGTTCCGGTCTTCAGACGCTTCTCCTTCCATTTTTCTGGGACTTTTGGCATGCAGGAAGCGACATATCACTCTGCTGTAACCGTCGTTTTGTTTTCAAGCACAACAGTGCACACATGGCAAGTGGAACAGAAGAAAGTTATCATCACCTTCCCAACACTCCGAGAACGTTTGCATTTCTGTGGTGGTTCTTTAGTTTCGGGGTCGTAATGATAAAGCCATGTTTCGTCACCTGCGCAGATGTCGTTGACACGATTTGATGCCCAGTTGTTGAACCTTTCAATCACTTCTTGGCACCCCCACTCGGGCTGCTTTCTCCTCTTGGGTCAATAAACGAGGGATCCTTCGTGATCAAACCTTCCGAGTGGTCATGCAAGATTGTTTTAACCGCTGATGATCCGATGCCACGGTTTGCCTCAATCCAGGAATACGTTACCCGATTGTCATTCGTGATCATATCCAGCACAATATGGATCTTTTCCGCGTAACTGCATCGGCTGGCCGTCCACTGCAAGATACGAAACGGTGACCCTTTAAGTGACCCTCTTCCACTAGTTTAAGCGATACGAAACTATGGCTTTACTAGGAGCTCTACCAGGAAATGTCTGTTGTAAAGTTTCAAATAACCCGACATTTCTAAGCCTTTGGAATAATCATAGAAAATCATAGCACCTCATCCCTGCTGATTCTGCTCCATTCTTTTTACATTTATCTGCCAGTGGAGAGTTTTAGAAATGTGCCATGCGAAAACAATGCATCGTGGCACGCTCAACTCTTGCACGCGACCATTTGATAGAGTGAAGTACTTGGAGAATATAAAACTAATTTGGTGAAATGCGTGCAGCGTTCCTGGATAAACTTTTAGAGATTTCAAAGATATTTCAAAGATTCCCCATGACTATAATAAACTTTACCATTATAATAAACTTTTATTTTAACTAGGATTTTTATTGAACTTTACTTGATTTTAGGGGGAGGGTAACTGCAGAAAGGAGCCATGTCTGTGGAAAATGGCAGATGACGCGATATGTCTTAGCAAAATATGTCTAACCATCTACTTTGTAGATGCCATAATAGAAATGTCTCATCTTATGTGGACAGTTGGTATTGTGTTTTACTTATTAATTTGCAAAGATGGCCTGACTTTGTATGAACTGTTCGAATGAATCTAAGAGAATCTATCTGTATCAATATAAAAATTCCTCTAGCCAAATCTAAGAACTTTATGAACGCTTCTCTTAATATTTTATAATTTTCATAATTCTTTAAGCCCTAATAAGAACCTTATTCTCTTTTCTAGGTAAGTTTATTTCTAATCGGCCAATGTGTATGGATACTGATAGAAATATATTGCCGGATCTTTAATTTGGCGAAACGTAAGTACACTAATATAATTAAAAACAGCATCTTGCATATAGGTTTTTGTATAATTTGGTAAACAGAAAAAAGTATTAATAAGGTCAAATGCGAGCATTCAGTATCTTGTCAATTAAACAGTTCTCGGCCGATGTGGAGCTAACTTTACTGTTTTGTCATGAGATATATTATTTCAGAATATTTGACTCCAACTTGTTTGCACGCGTGCCTTCAGATACTAATGTTCCTTAACACATCGTGTTATAGATTGCATTGGCTTTTATCTTTATCTGACAGAGAAATAAAAAATTGTAATCATCTAAAAACTTACGTTATCATTTTATCGTATGGCTCTGTTTTTATCGTAACATAAAGAACGTTAAAAAATATGCAAGGTTTAAAAGGCATCTCAGAAGAATTTTAAGAGGGGGGGTAGTACTAAATCTTTAACTTTAATGAATTTAAAAAAATTTATTTCCTGTTATTACGTTAATTCTGTCATCTTTTGAGACATTTACCAATTAAACATTATTACTCCTTAATGATCTGCAATTTATCCTTGCGTTGTAAACGTATTCATCATATTAGATACAAATTTCATAACATATTTAACATCTGTAAATTGGATGGCGTTTGAGTTTATAATGCAGACATTTAATGTTTTAAAAATTCTATTTGATGAGTTTTTTCATTTTTTATTATTTACTGTTTGAAAACTTGTTCAGCTCAATCAATAAATCAACTCTAGTGAGGGTAAGGGAAAACATTCTAATCTTTAAAGGGAAGGATGTTGTGAGTCTTCATCTTTCCAAGTGTTGTCGTAGCTTTCCTTGCCGAATAATCTTCACTTCCGAACAGTAAAACCCACATCAAAGAGTGCTTTTAACTTCATGCGAGATTAAGGAGGCCATCACCATCTACTGCAAATGAAAAAAATGTATACCATAACATCCCCCTTTTCCTCTGCTAGGAAAGGAACGCTTTAATAGAAAATTAAATTAGAAGAAACAAATGGGGTAGTTTTTGATTCCTCGAAAGGTGGGTTACGCTCTTACTTTACGTCGTTTGTCAACTCTGACGGCAACTTTTCTCGAGACATCTTCCCGAGTTGTAACAGTTTTTATCTCACTACTCACTATTCCTCTTTTTTTTTAAAAAAAAAAAAAAAAACATTAATCCATACGAAACGTCTTAAATTATCTGTAAATAGTCGTTTCGGGAAAAAAATTCCACTTTATTTTGACGAGGGAAAAAATGAAAAATTAGAAATATTACGAAGTTTGAATGTTTTAAACGTACTATGACTTGCGCTTGAATCTTTTAAACGCGCTCCTGTTTTGGTTTTCTGAGTCGATCCATAAGAAAATAAGAGTTGCTTTTAAATAGATGGCATGAAATTGACGGACTCTAGCCGATAGGAGTGTGGAGCGAATACGCTAGAAAAGTTATTTATTGATGACTATAGCATTTATTTATACTCCACGTCTTATTTTAATTAATTAATTCGATAAAATAGAAATCTTATCAAATCTTATCAAATAGAATAAAAGCAGAATAAAAAAATGTTCCATAAATTCTTTATTTTGACTTTATTTTTATTTGTCATTTCCTGTCTTTAGACTTTTTTAATTTTTAATATTGTTAATTGTAAATATATAGCAGGTTTTTATTTTCTGTGCGAATGTCATTAAATATCTCGGTTAAATATCTCGATTGTAACGCTTCTAATTTATATTATCATTTAGAGAGACTTTAATGACAGATGTAATGAAACGTTCACATTCAATTACTCAAGGTATTACCCGAGAAGAACAAAACCAATGCTGATTTACTCATTTTGTATAACGCTTTCTGTCCAATAAATCATCCGAAATTCTATTCATTCCATGTACCAACTTTCGTATTAATTAACTGTAAAGTTCCTTCTTGGTTGTTCGTTTCTTTTCATTTTTTATTGTCAAAGAGTGTATTTATTAGCAAGGGTGGCTAGATTTCTAAACTTAAAAATTAGAATAGTCTGAAGTTTTGACCGGACATGACTTTAGGAATTTCTTGTGATAGGAAGTTCTTCGTTTTTGGCATTATAATTATTGTGACACGACGCATCGACTAGCTCGAAGCATGAATAATGTGTAGGAAAAAAAAGAGCATGACAATTTTATGGAAGACAAGTCTTCCGAAGACTAGCAGAGGCACTCACCGTTGCCAGAGATAATTAGAATTGTAGGTTAAAAGAGCAACCTCAAGAAGTTAAAAAAATAACTATAGTTAGTTTTGAGTAATTCCATATATTATTTTCTGAAACAGCAGTGACCCAGGGTCAACCCATAAACATCCACATTGCCTTCTTATAGTCTAAACTATTTTCGTTTTTCTGGCCAAAGAGACAGAAATGCGGAAATTTGTAAATACATATACAGGGTGTACACAAATGATTGGCCCGGTTTCATGATTTTATTATAGGTGTATTGTTTAACATAGCATCACGAAACTTTGCAAGTTGGTCACTCGGCAAGTTTTTTGCCATGTTACAAGTGCTCGATAATGTGCCCCACTAGTACGTAATCAATGAAACATGTCTGTCAATTTGAGCAAAAGTTCGGTGATACGAGCCAGGTAATGAAGCGTAATAGCAGCACAAAAGCTAAGTTTATCAAATATCTCCATAGAAACAAGTCACAAGGGTTAAGTCAGAGGAGCGTGGAGGCCATGGCAGCTTTCTTGATTATCATTTCTGGCACGACTGCTCCATCAGTTTTGCAGCTGCAGCTCTCTAGCGGCTGCAAACGAAAACCTAGATCTGCCAGACGTTTTCAAAAAAAAAAAAAACTTGGCGAGTTGCTCTATGTATTTGCAAAGTTTCATTATATGTTAAATAATACACCAACCAATAAAATCATGAAACCAGGGCAATCATTTGTGTATATTGCCTGTATATTCGATAATAAAAGGAATTAAAATAAAAACAAGAATGACTTTACCGCCAAAGCGGATAAAGGGAGCACATTTTCGTGTTATTGAATCATATACGGATACTTAGAATTAGCCTACATTTTAAAACACTTTAGAGATTAATATAAGTTGAGAAAAACTAAATTGTAAATTACTATTTAAGTAAACTAATGTATACAGAGAATTTAAACGAATAAACTTGAAGAACTGAAAAATTAAACGGAGAGTGAAGTTATTCTTTATATATTTGAACAAACAAAAGTTCTTTAATTTGTAAGCATTCCCACAATGTTAAACGAAGTGAGCCTCAATTGCTGAAACGCTATTATTTTTTCATATTCAGTTATTAAATGTTTCTACGTTATCATCTACCATTGAAGCAAGCGATTAACTACTACCAATTAGCAATATGTCTCACAGTAATTACGTTTTAGATACTATTAAGCACAACAGCAATATGCTCTTGATACCAATAAGCTATGGATAACAACAGGTCTAACAACTCGTAAGGAGTTGGTTGATATATTACACGCCATATTTTAGCATTGAAAGTTTCCAAAGGTAACACAGTATTATTAAACATGTACTGCTAAAAAATTCCGACTACAATTAATTACTCGTTATATTCACTCATGATACCTTGGTACGAGTTTTGTTTGCTATATTACATGCCATATCTTAGCATTGAAAGTTCCAACGGTACCATATGGTACCATTAGGACACATGCTACTAAACCAATTTCTACCATCATTATTTACGCGTGATATTCATTCATGAGACATCCTTACACGTACACGTGCCAGTAGTCCAATATCTGCTATCACTAATTACTCATATATTCGTTCATGATACGTCGTGACGATTTGTTTGATATACTGTATGCTATTTTCGGTTATAAGAAACTTTTAATGGTCATTATTGTACCATTAGAACATGTGCCATTAGAGCACGTACCTATTCAGGCTATCTGACGTTCAAACTTGTTCGTGCTCTGTCCCATATTAATGGATTGGTGAAAACAGACTGTGAAAAAGTTAATTCGTTTTCAAGTTATCATAATAAATAATAAACTCCCTATGAATAAAAAAATTATTTTGCTTTAGAGATCGATCTCCCCTTTCAGTAATCGTCAATCACGTGCGTCTTGCACGCACACCATCTCATTAACATTTAGAGCACGCGCAGAGCCAAACCAGTGTGCTTTTCACGCGTTTTCCCCAATGCAAAGATAATTCGTCTCTTCCAGCAATTCAGTACACGCACTCTCTTTTGCAACGCAGTACAGACGGACGGACGGACGGACAGCTGGACAAACCGTTTACATAAGCAGCTGACATCGTAAACGTTTTTGGTACAGTCGTAGGGTACGAATTTTCAAAGTGAATGAAGCAATATAAACGCTTATATTGACGCCATTTTGTTAGAAATTGTCGACGTTGCATTGCGATTTTTCAAATTCTTTAACATAAAGAATTCGTGCCAGTGAGTCATAGCGTCAATTCACAGTTCTGCTAATGTGTTCTGAGACGCTGTCAGATGGAAACTGCCGGAATCGTGGCGAGCAAATCACTAAGTTCTTCATCATAACGCGTTCGCCCGCCGTTCATTGACTACACAGCAGTTTTTGACCAAGAATTCGATGACCATCCTCCCCCACCCATCTTACTCACCAGGAAAACTGTAATTATAATCATTGAAACTATTTCACGTTTCGGTTATGCAGTCCAATCCGGGAAATTTTGGATCGCACCTTGTACGTATTATATGAAAAAACAAGAAAAGATTTTGATATAAGAAGAACTGGAAATCGGAGGACACCGCATGAAAGACTTAAGAAACTAATGAACAACCATCAAGAAAATATTTCCAGCTGTTTAGGAGATCCTAGTCAAAAATACCTACATAAATACACATAGGGCTTTTAATTTAACAAGAATTCACACTTTCGCCAGGGAGCTGAAAACTTGATTGGGAATTTTGGGGAAGCTGAAGATTTTTAGAGAAAGATCCAATTATTGACGTTATAGGAAATCCCATATCGAGCCGATGAAAAACATCGTAGACAACATAGACTTGGGCACTAAAAAGTCACATGATTTTAACAATCAGTGTTTTTTCGTTTGTTGGAAACAATGAAGGATGGATTGTTGCTCGAACCCCGATGGTCAGGTGACTTTTGAGTGCCCCGGCCTGTCTCTCGTTGGCCTCGGACTTACAGAGTAGAAGTCACTGCGCCCCGTACGATGCCAACGAGAGAGACAGGCCTGGAACGTGACCACCGAGTGAGAAGGCCTCCGCATTGAAAGTTAATAAGTTGCTGCATTATCTTAGATAGTGCAAATTCAGGGCTCATTATTGGTAGAAATACGAACAACAATGCACTCACTATCTATGTGGAAGCCTTCTCTCTCGGTGTTCACGCCTGGAAGCGAAAACGTCACCTGACCATCGGGGTGCTAACAACAATCCAACCTTCATTGTCTCCATGCTGATTGATAACAATCAGTGATTTTTCCGTTTTTGGAAACAATGACGGTTGGATTGTTGCTAGCACAACGATGGCTTTTCCGCTTCCAAGCCTGTCTTTTTCGTAGGCTACGGGTCCCATACGCATGACGTCAATCCGAAGCCCCCTCGGTGCCCGCGATTTCGATGTTCTCGCTGGGAATTAGCGGGTCTCCACTATGTAGTTTGTAATTCATCAATTCAAATATCAGATTGGTGGACACCGCAATCTTGTTATATACAGTGTAGGGGTCCCTATTTATGGACTTCCACAGATAACCGCATATAAGAAACGCACAATAAGACTTAATGTAACGTGCAGATACGCGCAGTGGAAATGAGCACGAACAGTGAAGGATTAAATTGAAAAAGTAAATAGTTTATTGATAGCACAAGATCATCAATAATTAAATAAATGAAATAAAATGTCATTACCCTTGACTAAACTTAAATAAAGGGCTTATAAATATAACCAAATTCAGGTAAAATAATGTCAATAATTCCTTATTACAAGGTATTCCATACGATTTGTCTCATTGATACCTTCATTCACTAAGCAAAGACCTTAGTTGCCATTGCAAAGCCTAAATGATGCAAGAAATAATTATACATGCCTCCTGGCCACACGCAATTGATTTGTGTTGAATTACGCAGTTCGCGATTCCACAAGTCGCTAAATGCGGCTTGAGAAATTTTGGCATTAACGCCAATCACATAGCTCAAATTCACAAGAGAAAAAGCCTGTTTGGCTACTGACCGTCTGAAACCTTGCGGAGCACACTGAACGTATTCATGCGACGGAAACACGCTGCTATTCCCGTCGCTCTGCCACGTCTGTCTTTCTCTGCACGGCTCTCTTTCTTTCGTCGGTAGCGGTATTATCGGCCGTCGCTCTGGAATTTCGGGCGGCGTTCGTCTCTCTCTATCTGCCTGCCTGGCCACGACATAGAGCCCCTTTTCACGGCTCCCACGCTGTAGCGTTGAACGGCTTCCCCGACGATTCGTCCTACCAGCTTCATTCGTGTTTGAATTCCAAGTCCCTTCCTCTCTCTTCGAGCTTCGCGCTCGAGAACGACTCCTCTCTCCCATTGGCTGACTCCTCGTGACGCAGCCTCTGACGTTGCGCCTTCCTTCCCGAGTGGCGAACCGATCGTATACGGAAATGCCCGATTTCTCCGTCGTGCTCTACGATGATCGGGAATTTCCGTGACACTTAAATCAGCCATACTTTCTATAATTTTCTAAATCATATAAAACCAAAACAAAGAGTGAAAAATAACCTAAAATCGCATAAAAAAGTCTATAGAAATTCAAGAAAAATGAAATGCTAATAATTTCCTTCGAAAATCTAAAAGAAATTGATATAAAACATTGAATAAAGTTTGAAAACAAATTTTTGAAGTGAAAACTTCCTTAGCGCACCGCATACAGACTTTGCTGGGCGGTGAATGTGCCTCATGCGTCACGCCGTAAGTGCTACTTCTATAATTCTATTTCTGGGGGAAGCCGGGTTTAGCCAACACCACCTAGACAGAAGGCCTGATAACGGAAACGTAATACATTGTTACGTCATCAGTAGTCGACCATTGTTAATCCTGTTTCTACCAATGATAAGCCTTAAATTTGGTCGACTAGTGATGATGTAACAATGTATTACGTTTCCATTATCAGGCCTTATGTCTAGGTGGCGTTGCAATCAGTGTTTTCTCGTTTGTTGTAAACAATGAAGGTTGGATTGTCAGCCCTCGTTTGATGACGCAGTCAGCTGGCAGTAAACAGACTTTGTTTTTTAGGTGGCGTTGGCTTACCCGAGTTTAGCCCAGCGAGCGAGAAGCAGACAGCTGTGATGGAGAGAGGGCATTCCGTCTGTAGACACAATTCCAACAATGCATTGCTTTCCCATGTGGACAGAGGGCATAGTGGATTGTTGAAAGAGACGAATCATCCCGAACCCGACGCGATCTAAACAAGACGAATCATTTTCTCACAGTTTTTGTGACATCATGCAAACGGAAGGATTTTGTGACGTCCTGCAAAAAGAAATTTAAAAACTAAATAAGGATATCTAAAATTTAAAATAAAATGATTTATTAAAAAAGTAAATGATTCGGGTTTGACAGTAATGCATTTTTATTATACTGTATTTAATTTGTTCGTATGTAGTCTAATGTAAGGTTTTGCTTGCTAATGAATGAAAATACCCACTTGATAAGTTGATTGTGTAACATATTTTTAAGTGAATAAAATAAGTGAATACACACGCACACGCTGACGCCTTGAACTCGTAAGTTTTACTTTCGGCTTTTGTACACTCTCACTAAAAGGTGATGCTCTCAAGAGCAAAACGAAAAAGTACACACATAAATATAAAAATGAGAAACAACCAAATAAGAAACGGAATTTACAGTACATGTCTAAACATATTTATTTATCTAAAATACAAAATTCACATTTCAAAATATCCCATAGGTTTTCGTGACGTTGCAACAATAGAAGTGATCTATTGCCATGGCTTTGTATAGAACGCGTCAGCTTCGATCATCCTCGCGGAAAACGCATGCTGTGCATTTCGGTTCGGCTACGCGCATGCTCTTTACATTGTTGGGATGATGCGCGTGCAGGATGCACGTGATAGACAATTATTATTAGGCTTCCCTAAATAAAAGGATTTCTTTATTAAGAGGTGCTACCCAAAATTTCCCGAAATTGTTTTATTCTGACCGAACCGTAAGAGCTACGAAATATTGCCGATAGATGATGTTAGCGGTACTTCTCAGCTGTAATTGTGCCAAGCGGTGTCATCCTATGTCCACATGAGTTTGAGTTATTTTTGTCAATCTTTGTGTTGGTCGTGTTGCGATTCTTGACATGGCTGATATTAAGGAGCAGAGAATTTGCATTAAATTTTGCGTCAAGCTGAAGAAAATGCGGCTGAAACCCACAGACTGTTGAAGGGGGATTTTGGTGAAAAAGTTTTAGGCTTAACTCAAACATTTGAGTGTTTTAAGCGTTTCAAAGATGGTCGGGAGCCTGTGGAAGACGACAAGCATTGTGCTGACCGTCCACAAGCACAACTCCGGAAATGATCACGAAAGGGTGATGTGATCCGGGAGGACCGACTGCACACCATTCACGATGTTTGTGACCGCGTTGGACTGTCATATGGTACGTGTCAACGCATTATAGCAGATGAATTGAACATGAGACGAATTGCCGTAAAATTCGTTCCTCGTCTTTTGAGCAGTGACCAACGAGACCATCGGATTTCCTTGTGCATTGACTGCAAGAAGCAGTTGAAAATGATCCAACCTTCATTTCCCGAATTATAACTGGAGATGAATCATGGATTTACGGTTATGACCATTAAACGAAGCAGCAGTCATCCCAGTGGAAGACACCTTTTCCACGGCCAAAAAAAGAAGCACGCCAAATTCGCAGCAACATCGAGTCCATGATGATCGTCTTTTTTGACAATCGAGGAATCGTACACAGGGAGTTTGTTTCACCTGGTCAGACGGTAACTGGGAAATTTTACTGCGACGTTTTGAGAGGACTGAGGGAAAACGTGAGACGCAAAAGGCCGCAGATGTGGAAGAAGGCTGCTCCATCACGACAATGCTGTGAGGGACATCCTCAATAAAAACAATATGACGGCTGTCCCTCATCCTCCCTACTCGCCTGACTTGGCACCCTGCGATTTCTAACTCTTCCCAAAATTGAAATTGCGGTTAGAAGGGTGACGATATGACTTCTTTGAAGTGATCCAAGCGGAATCGCATCAAGTGTTAAACATGCTCCAACCTGAGGACTTCCAGGAGTGCTTCCAGAAGTGGGGCGAATTAACTTTTTCACATTCATTTTTCGCCAATCGATAAATATGGGAGAGAGCACGCACAAAGTTCTAAGGTAAGATATCCGGATAGGTACAATAGCACGTGCATTAATGGTAACATGGTACACTTAAAATATTCAATGGTAACATATGGCATGTAATATATCAAACATATTCATCACGGCTTGTCATGAATGAATATAACGAGTAATTAATGAATACCATATGTTACCATTGGAAACTGCCAATGACTGTAATATATCAAGCAACTCGTCACAACGTGTCATGCATGAATATAGGGTTTAAGCAAAGATAGTAGAAACCGGTTTAGTAGCACGTGTTCTATGGTACCATTTAAATCTTTCACTGCAGATGCACGACGTGTCATGCATGAATATAACGAGTAATTAATTAACTCGAAATTGGTATCATATGGCACCATAGAAACTTTCAATGCAAAGACATGGCATGTAATATATCAAACAATGTCATTAATGAATATAACGAGTAATTAAAGATAGCAGAAACTGGTTTTATGGCACGTGCCTATGATACCATATGATACCGTTGGAAACTTTTAATGCAAACGCGAGACTGAAATATGACCCAATTGACGGAGATTTTTTTTTAGAAATTTAGAGAGATTTGAATCAAAACTATTTATCTCGAATTTTAGTTATCAGAAGCCCATTGTTTCTTTCTTAGATTTTAATCATATTTAAGTAGATATAGATTTACAAAATCAACAGCAAATTGATGCAGTTATAATGCACACTTGGTAGATCTAATGAGAAAACGAATGAAAATAAATGATTTTATACATCTATAATATTAATTTATGGCCTGATTAGTTCAAGTAATAACACCCATAATAATATTTATATCATGTACATATATTTTACTTAGAATCTACAGTATTACAATTGTCAGAGAAATTTTCATCTCGGTCGTGCGGTCTTAAGCACACACCCGTTTTTTTATTATTTGGCTTTATTCAAAAGTAACAATGGTTTTTGCATTTTTCATCATTTGTTTCGTTATATGACTGTGTTCTGCACCGTGCGAACTGGTCGCGGTATTTTTTTCTAAGTGATCCAAAATTGTAATTTTCAGTTCCAAAGAGATTGGTTGTCTTCAGTACTTTTCCCCCCCTCCATTGGGCCAAATTAAATCTTAAAAGAAATTACTAAAATTAAGACTTGCGATATTCAAAATTCAAAAAAAAACAAAAACAACCCACCTCCCATACAAACTTGATCTTCTCAGATACTCACTCTTCACATTTTAAAATGCAAAAGTCGGAATGTGCTGCTTACTATTGCGTATAACATCTAATAAAATATTCTACAATGAAGGAATTATTTACACGAGCCGAGGAATCTCATCGGAAGATATGGAATGCATTGCCTAAAGCTCACTGTTTGTGTGTAATCAATGTGCTAATCATATATACACAACAGGGAATACCTGAATTCCGAAAGTTAGGCATACGTTCTGTATATTACCGTTCCAGTAATGCACATATGTGCTTCGTGCAATACGGGAATCCCCGATCCATAAAATAAGCACAATTGGGTTTAAAAAAAAAGCTAACGGTACAGTGGAATTGGCAATAAAGTTGGTTCTCCTTCTGAATAGGGGAGACTGGGAGAGGTTTACACACTTTTTTATTATTATTATTGTATTTTTGTATTTTTAGTAATAAAAATATTTCACTAAATTTTCATATCCATTCATTAGTTAAACTTTAAGCTACTGTACCTTTAACTTATCTTAAATTTATATTATTTTCAAATTAAAAATAGTGTTTTTGTCGTAATCTCACCTGTGTAAACTTGATCCATAGACAGGTTTACACAGTGCTTATTGTATGTTTCCACACTTTTAACATAATGAAGGTTTATTAATAAATCAGGTTTATTAGAAATAAAACTAAAATAATTTGCAATATTTATTACTTCATTTAATTTAGTGAGTATAAGTTAATCAGGACACACACATTTCAAATACAGGATACAAATACAAATATTACCAAATAAAAATTTAGAGGATACAAAATATACTGAATTACCTGTTGTAATACAGTGATCCATGTGTCCACCTCTTACACTATGTATGATACGCACTGTTCTATAAGTTTTGACTTTTTATATGGCTTCAAACTGTGTAAACTTGCCCATCGCCGCGTTCGGGTTACAACTAAGCCTCTAAGCTTTGTTCTTAAGGTAAACTCAATAGCTTAAAATAACCACAAAAGAACGGTCTAAGAGGATAACCAATAACGAGTTACAATGATTTAATGGTACAAATCCTATAACTGCCAATACATTAGTGGGAAAATTTATTTATCAGAAGAAAAATTAGAAAAAGTTGTCTATTTCACTGTCCTCACACGCGACTGACTCCAAACTGCTGTGAGGGTACATCGCGGTGGTAACGTTTCTCCAGACTCAAAGACGGTGCGCGCTCCGACCAACGGTAAGTGAACTATAGCGAATGTCTACCCCTGTATCAAACCTGCCCGGTCTCCCCTACTGAGCACAACAAAGCCTTCTTAAGTCTGAAGCGTGTCGGTTCTCTGGAGTTATTTAGAGGTAACAAAAAGCCCTTGCGGTGTTATAATTGCTTGCATTTTCGTCGCCTATTAGCGACATGGTCGATATTGCTCTCCTTAAAGATTTCTTCAAACCTTGTAACATCTTTATACAGTATGATACACTGATGACTTGTCTTTTGACCACCGTCCAGTGTTGCGTATTTTTGAGAGCTTAAATATCGATATAAACGTTGAGATACGTCTGAACAGGATTGGGAACTCTAAAAAAGAATATCATTCCATACAAAAAGATTATTATTATTAATGGGACATCAAGTATCACCTGAGTTGTTAACGACGCCATCTTTTCCGGTGCATCCACTGTTGATCGCAAGTGTACTAAACATCTCGACCTAACATCAGACGTCTTATCCATGAAACTCCTTCAGAAGATTAAGGCAGCGAACGTCGAAACCAAAAGTGGAATGAGAAAGTGAAGGATAACTCTTCTGGAGTTCAGTGATGATCCTTAAGGACAAGAAGTTCATTAACTTGCCGCTATTGCTAATGGTAATCTTGTCACTACCATTATGCTCATCTGATAAGACTCAATTCATCACGCCTGGACTCAATACCTGTCTAATTAATAGTGACTGTTTCGCTTATGAGTTCACCCATCATGTTTCTGCCCTTGAGAATGTTATCATTGCTAAGAAAGTTTCTAAATCATCAGGCGTCTAAAAACCAAAGAAACAGCAACAGGCATTGACTCCCTCACCGATAGTAGAACTTGTCTCCTAATGCAAGCTCGATTATTACCAAGTTCATGAATGATTGCTGGAATGAATGTGTGAAAACATCAACTTTACAGGTATTATTACTTATCAGTTGTATTTCCGTTGCACTTAATGACATAAAGGCATCGTTTATGCATTGAATTGCTGAAGTTTTGCAGCTCACGGCGAGGTATAGTATCCCATACCAAAAGAACTGCTGACTTTAGCTCTTCTTTTGTGTTGAATTGTTTTATTTCTCCATCTTGAGAATAAACACGACGAACAATTATGCCCCACAGGTTTTCCACAGGGTTCAGGTCGGAACTAATAGAGGACCAGTCCAATACTAGTGTGCAGCAAACTATTATATTGTGTCTTTGGCAGTGTGAATTCTGCAGTTGTCTTGCTGAAAAATATAATTATTTCCAGCAATTTTGGCTGCATCAAGCAGAAGATACTCTTCCATGCTCTTCATGTATTAAGTCTGTTTTGTCATCTATCAAGAAAGGCCAGTTTAAGCTTCCCACCTGCTGCAAAGCCAGCCCATACCATCGCTGATCCACCACCTTGCTGTCTTTTTGAAAAATACTTTGGCTCCCTTCTTATATCATGCCAATAGGAGTGAATTCCGTCTGATCCATCAAAATTAAAAATTTTTTCATCACTAAAGATGATTTTGGACCAGTCCGTCTTTTCCAAAATGTGCATCTCTGCAAACTTGATTCTGGCATCTTTTTTAGCTGGTTTGAGCCTTGGTGCAGCCTGACAAATTCACAGGCCTGACAAATTTCATGAAGTTGGATCTTTGAATTGTCCACACAGATGCTTTTGTTCCACTTTCATGTCCAATCTGTTTTGCACTCTTTTTATTTTTTTCTTATTCTTTTGTATACTTGCCTTCCTGACAACAAGACGCTCTGCTCTTCCTAATAACAATCGTGGCCTGCTAGTTGATTTTTTGTGCCGTATGTGTCTTTATTCTTCCAAAAATTTAAGACTACAGTCTCAGAACGGCTAAAATTGCCACTGATCTGGCGGGAAGACCAACGTGCCCTTTTCTTCATCACTTAATGCTGTACCTCGCCACTTTTTGAAATGTTATTACGGAATGCAAGAGAAACACAATAATTTGCATACTGTATCAACCTAGTCCTTAAAATAGGGGTGTTCAGTTTCATAGTTTCACCCATTCTTGAAGTGGTCTTATCATTTTGCACTCTTGCAAATTGCAAATAAAGCACATTTTTGTTAATAACTAAAAATCTAATTTGTGATTTTCATTGAGGTTTTAACATTATTATTTTATATAAATTACAAACAGTTGACACTATCCAGTATTTAAAATAAGGCTTAATTTACCAATTATAAGAAAAAATATAAGTGGTCTTATCATTTTGCTCCTAACTGTATTATACAGGGTGTCCAAAAAGTCGGGTAACATGGCAGATATCTCAAAGCTGCCAGATAGGCGAGATCTGATGAGTGTGGTTTACAGGTAATAGGAGGGTGGAGAATTCATTGCCGCACTCAAATTTGACTTTTACCCCAAATTTAAGGTCATCCATTTGCTAACTCGAAAACAATTAAAGATTGAGAAAAATTTCCGAATTAGTCTAAAAACAATTTTTAATCACACCCTTCCCCTTGAAAGATTTTGAGAAAATGGGCTAGAAAGAGTCACTCAAGGTCAGGTTGGGCTGGCCAGGTTGGCTGAGGATTCTAACACGTTTGAATTGCAGTGAAGCTCACCGTTGGGAAGGCTCATGGGAAGTGATTGGGTGACATGGTAGGTAGAAAATGTTGAGAAAGCTTATTTGGTTCGTTTAAATCTTAGCGAAAGATTTTTCATGTAATTTTGTAAGACGATAACCTGGTTATTTTTTATTTAATACAGTAGTATGTTGGTAATAAGTATTTTCTTATATCAAGATGACAGTGTTCGAGATATTTTTTATTATTCTGTTGGAATTACTTGATTGGTTTAAGATTTGAATATGTTAATAGCATACAGTTCAGTATTTGCATACGTTAATGAACAGATTCGTTATTTTGTGGTCAGTTTTCGAATTTGCTCTGCCTTGTTTGAACGTTAATAAACGCTTTGCTAATATCGGCTATTCGTCGGACCTTTTTCATTTTCTTTACCACAATGTCACAATTTTCTCAAGATGAAATGGTAGACATGATTTTCTGTTACGGAGTAAGTCAAGAAAATGCAGCGGAAGCATGTAGATCCTAAGCTGAGAGATATCCGACTCATCGCCACACATCAAGAAGTGTATTGTGGCGTATTGCCAACGGTTCCGTGACACAGTCAGTGTTACGCAACGTCCTCGTCAAGGTCGCTCATTGACAGTAACGGATGACGACAACACTATAACCATCCTTGCTGTAGTAACTGCTAATCCACACATTAGAGTTCGAGCAATTGCAGGAGACATTGAATGCTGCAAACGCTCTGTATGGAATGTTCTCCACAAGCACAAATTTCATCCATTCCATGTTCATTGCCATCAAGCTCTCTCACAACGTGACGGCAAGAGACGAATGGAGTACTGTAACTGGCTCCTCTGTCAAATTGATGATGAACCGCAGTTCACATCCAAGATAATTTGGTCTGATGAGGCACAGTTTTCAAGGAATGGGACTGTTAACAGATATAACTTACATTATTGGGCAGACAGCAATCCACGCTGGTTGCGGGAAGTTTCGCATCAAGAAAATCGGCGATTTAATGTGTGGTGCGGAATGTACAACACCAAACTGATTGGGCCCGTATTCTAAGACGGAACTCTCACAGGACTACGGTATCGAGACCTGATTCTCAATGGTGTTGTGTTCGGTTTTCTTGACGACACTTTGCAACTATTACAAGGCAATGGCTGGATAGCACATTTCCATACGTTGGATTGGTAGATCTGGACCAGAACCTTGGCCGCCACGATCGCCAGATCTCACACCATTAGACTTCTTCCTGTGGGGTTATGGGAACAACAAAGTTTACGACACACCACCACCAAGAGTAGCTAACCTTTAAGAAAGGATTGTAGCAGTTTGTTCCAGCATTCCAGAAACAATTATGACTAATGTGCAGAAATCGATTGTGACACGTGCTCAAATGTGCCTTGCAGCTGATAGTCAGCACATTGAACACTTTCTCGATTAGGAAGAAAAATCTTTCGCTAAGATTTAAATGAACCAAATAAATTTTCTCAACATTTTTCTAGCTACCTTGTCACCCAGTTACTTAATGAGACTTCCCCACGGTGTCCTTCACTGCAATTCTAATGTGTTAGAAACCGCAGCCAACCTGGCCAGCCCAACGAGACCTTGAGTAATTCTTTCTCGCCCATTTTCTCAAATCTTTCAAGGGTGATTAAAAATTGTTTTTAGACTAATATGGTGTTGCTCTACACGGTAACAATTGGAAACTTTTCTCTATCTTTAATAGTTTTCGAGTTAGCAAATGGATGACCTTAAATTTGGGGGTCAAAACTCAAATTTGAGAGCGGCAATGAATTCCACACCCCCTTATTATCTATAATCCACACTCATCAGATCTCGCCTACCTGGCAGCTCTGAGATATCTGCCATGTTACCAGACTCTTTGGACACCCTGTGTATAGATATCCTATTTAGAAAACCGAAGAATACTGTTTGTATTCATGAAGCTGTTTGTATACTTAGAATACTTCACTATGCTCTTAAAATTTTGAAATCAAAATAACATATACACTTATTAAATATTATATCGTATAAACATATTAAAATATTATATGAAAATGAATATATTTATTTTTTTTTTTTACAAAATTCTTGATTAAAATGCTAAAAATAACATGCTCACTGCAATTGGAGGAGAAAAAGAAAGAGATTTATTCAAATACTAAAATCATTTGATGTGGAAAATAAACGTGCAATTAGTACACAAGCCAACAAAAAATAACTTTTTAAAAACTTCTTTAACGTTAAAAGCTGTTTCTTATGCCTTTTTTTGTGCTGCAATCCGTATCTGACCTCATTTTTTTTTCTATCAAACACACATTTCTTGTTTTTCAATGAAACATTTTAAATTATTCCGTGTTTGGGGCCTGGTATATTTCCTTGGCCCTAAAATATGGATACTTTAACATTGCAGCCGCTTCTCTTCACACCCATTACTTTAACATTGCATAACTTAAAAACGTGACCTGATAGAAAACAGCTAAAAGCAGATTCGGATTCAGGACACAAAAACCACAAGAATAAGGCTTCATTCAAAAAGTTTATTCATCGTTGGCCTGCGTTACTAGAGTATGAGAGCAGTATTATCATTTTGGTTGAAGGTAATCTTAACGTATTCAATGAATTAGGCTGAAAATTTACAACAAATATATGTTTCTATTACTTCTCCTATATAAACCGAAAGTTGTACGCTGATCAAGTTTTTCTTATAACTTGATTAACTGAACTTTATTGCCTCACTTCATTATATGTAATTACTTCACAATTTAAACAATCTATATATTTCATATTTTGCTTTCAAAACTAAAATTTCCAAGTAGGAAACTGAAAGCTCTTAATTATACGAACCCCATCTCGTGCGGGTGACGAAAGGCCTCATTGTAATTGCATTATTCGATGCATTAATGGATCCAATTCAAAAACGCCACCGGTCCCCTGCGACGAACGACATCTCCGGGGCTCCAACAATCATGACAATAATTATATGAATTATCGATGGTTTTCAGCCTGTACTCGGCGGGTGGAACCCGGTGATCGGGTGCAAGAGTCGATAGTCTCCGACCGAGAGAGCGCTTCTCTTCGTCAAAGACTCGACAAAGAATTTCTTTCAAAGGGAACTTTCCATTCGCTCCAGTGAAGTGGATTATTTTTTAATATAGCAATTGATAAAGTTTCATTGGTTTCAATAAAATGTTTTTTTTTAATTGCAAATCCGTCTAGACGTCTTCTCAGTTACATTATTTAAAATCGAAAGTTAGACATTATAATTAGACTTTATGACATAATTATAAAGTCCAAAGTTTTGTAGACTAGCTACTGAGATGGCTAGAGATATTTTTGGCAGTTTTAAAAAAAGACTGAAACCTTAATTTTATATGCTCCTGGACAAAATTATATTATAAGCTCAGATATAATTTGCACAATGAAAAAAGAAAAAAATTACTTTAAACATAATTTTTATATAATTAAAACTCACACCCTGTATGCAGGGTGAATTTTAAGTATACCGACAAACTGCAAGGCATGGTTCCTGACTGGAAATGGAGTAAAAAGCGTGTTAAATAATATCAAAATGTGTCCGGAAATGTGTTTTTACCACGGCAGAAAGCACGATGGAGCGCCACCCAACTGCATTATTGTTCGCCAACACCTCAACAACATCTTCCCCAGGCGTTGGATAGGACGCGGAGCCCCTGTTGAATGGCCTGCTCGATCACCGGACTTAACCCCCCTAGATTTTTACTTCTGGGGGCATCTGAAAAGCCATGTACGGTGTGCCGGGACGATTTGCACATGCACCGTCCATTTCCGGACACATGTTGATATGACCTTTTTTATTCCAATTTCCATTCAGGAACCACTCTTTGCAGTTTGACGGTGTACTTAAAATTCACTCTGTATAATTAATCAATAAATTATGGAATTTATTCCTGGCACGAGCAAAGTGTATATATCACTGGATTTATGATCATGCGACAAGATTTTCAATCGAATTTCTTGTTTCTCAAGGATTTCCTGGATTACCTCAACACTGCATTGAATTCAGTGGTGGCTTTTGTATTGAACTCAATAATTTGCATCTTCTATAATTCTATATCCTTTACAGCTCATATCTGGCATGTAAAGGGTATAGAATTTTGTTTCTTTCAAAATAAACCGCGAAAACGAAAACATTTGAGCACACATAGCAATAAAAGGAATTCATTGTTAAAGGGCCTGTGTGTATTAATGCGTTTAACGGAATTTTTTTGTTCAACTACTCAGCAATAAGCACGAATCCACTTCCCATAAAATCAATGGAAGTAGACAGCAGCAGACGACAATTGAATGGATTCTCAAGTTTCTAAACAAACTTAGTTTTTAAAAATATATTATTACAATTAGCTAATTGCTTTCCAGTAAAAATTGTGTTTAGTAATTAATAACCATTTCCTTAATTTATTATTTCATTTATTAAGTTATCCGGTAATCTTCGTAAATTTTCCGTCACGAGCCTGGCTTCATGTGCAACGTCGAGTAATTCTTTGCCTTAGTGAGGGAGTATGTATCGCAGTGCTTTATAATATTAAATAAATATAAAGTATTCTTATTATTTTCATAGATGCTTACCTCATCTTATAAATTATTTCGAGACGAATAATTGTACAAAAAAATTAAGGTTTTATGCTTAATAACAGTGCTCTAAATGCAATCCTTTGGCGACCACTGCTAACGATTATGCCTCCCCTCTTACCGCCATGTTTTTTGAACTTTTCACTTCCGGGGCACTACTGCCGTCGCGCAACGCCATTGCTTCCAAGGTATGCTTGCTTGCAACAAAAGTGCCTTCGAACAACTTCGTGGGATTCTCTTGTTAGTTTAGTTATTCTGTAGTTTATCCTAAACAACCTGGCTTCACGATTCAAGCAATCCGAGTGATTCCGGATATATACACACGAATTAAATGATAAAATTAGACAACGATGGAAAAACAATCAAAATACAGGGTGATTCAAACGTTACTGTGCATTAACTGATCGAAGGTGGCCCGCCACCGGCCTCACGACATTTGTTAGCACGCAATTGCATGTCATGAAACACTTTCCTCAATTTGGCTGGTGAGATTTACTGAACTTTAGTGGTGAGTTCCTCCTTCAGCTCAGGCGAAATGTGCGGATTGTTTGCATATACTATATTTTTCAAGGCACTTCAAAGGAAGAAATCGAGTGGTTTGAGGTCCGGCGAACGTGCAGGCCAAATACCACGCTAGATTATTCGATCAGCAAAGACGTCCTGCAGAAAGTTGCCCGTCCTGCTGAAACCAGGCACCCCAGATTTCTTCCTCATCGAGTTCGGCCACAAACGGTTCCAGAATCTGCGTGTGGATTGTCAGCGCTCCAGAGGCTGATCAAAGATGGGACCGATAATGCGTCTGCGACTCATGTCACACCAGACCTCTAGTTTTAGATCATGCAGAGGCTGCTCTTGGAACTTATGTGGATTGTCAGCGCTCCAGAGGCGGTGTTCTGGCTGTTAACATGATGAAACCAAGCCTCTTCGGTAATGAATGTTATGTCGAGAATGTCCTCTGTTTTCTGCAATGAAGGTCTCCAACCACTCCGCATATGCAATTCTCTGTTGGTTATCTCGCTCTTGCAACAGCTGTACGCTGTACGAAAACAAATTTGTAGGAAAACATTTTCAACGTCTTCTTCACGATGTGTTGTGCTTTACTTGTAGGACACGTTTGCTTGTTGTGAGTCGGTGCAGAGATTTGCTGGGAGTTTGCAACCTTCTGTCCTGGATTTTAAGTACTTTCTCCTCCTGTGTGGTAGGGTGGCTTGATCGTGATGCATTGTCACAAGATGTTGTGAACAGGAGCGCCGGCGATCGCGATTCTCCACAGCATGAGGCGTCTGCTTCCAGCTCGAGGACACAGGCCCCATCTAATGTCAACAGTGTTATTAATAATAATATTAATGACTTAAATAAGCGCAGAGTGCGTCAGTCTGGTAATAGATGGCAGTACAAAAAGCCTGTATCCGGAAGCCAGAGCGAATTGCGCAATATTGCGAAATCGAGGAGATGGGAGAGGCGTAGGAAAAAGTGGTCAGAAGGAGAGCACGAGCCAGCGACTGGACACAGGCATGGGCAGCCTTCTCCTGATAGAGTCTTCAGCACAAGGAACTTTCAGCAAAGAAATTATGTGTTAAAACTCGAAGCAATAATGCTATGGAGCACTGCTAGTTCTAGTGGAAATCGTACCTCGGACTCTCAGACTGTACACGGACACGCGAGCACGGAGACGGCAAGCGAACCGCTGCGAAGTGTTTTGTCTAATGATTTTCTGGCTATTCCTTTGGACCCATTAGGACCCAGTGAGACGACCGACCGGCCGGCGCGAGCAGAGACTCCCGCTAGTGACCCGGTAAGCCGACAAGCACCTCAGGTGTTCGTCGCCGACGAGGAATTCCACGACAGGCAGCCAAGTTAGGAAGCTACGAGGCCCATTCCCGCAGTCAACAGCTTTCTCGAGCAAATCTGTTAGCAACTCATCGTGATTCCATAACACTACGGGACCAATTTACATTATGTGCATCAGAGGCATACCGTATCCTACCGGCTCACTCATTCGTCGCAGAGAACGCGAATTCGGAGACGAGGAGACCACAGCGTGGACGTTAATCACACCGTGGACGTTAATCACACCGTGGGGAATACCCGCCTATCTACACGAAGATTTGGGTCCTACTACATAATACAGAGGACCAGCACCGTCTGTCCCTGTCTATAAACGCCTAGCGTAGTTGCGCCCTGAGGGAAGAGAGTCCACACAGCAGTGTAAACCGCACACGACTTTAGAGTCAGCCGTCCAGGAATATTTGTACCTAAATTTATTGTTTAATTATATTTCTTATTTCGCGCCTTAAGCGCTCACCATTTGTCGTCTGTTGAGAGTGAACGCCGTTCAGCGCTTATGCTGAGATTCGCTCTTCGATGAGTTCTGTTTGTGAGCCCGTGCCTTTAGTAGCACAGGCCTAATCTTTGTATCGCCCAACAAGGACTTTTCAATTGTATCGGGGCCTTTAGCCCATCTAATCGTTGTACCACCCAACAAGGGCTTCTCAATTGTATCAGGGCCATTAGCCCATCTATGTGCAATTCCTCGTGTCAGAGGATGCGCATCTTGTACCCCTTTGGGATACCTCTAACTTAATCTTATATCATTTATTGTATGTGTGTTTATTTTCCTAATTTAATAAAGAGTTAATAATATGCCTATATTGCTGTCTTGTATTTATATCCACTGCGCTATAAAATATTCGTGACATGCATCCAGCACAGTTTCACTTGCACGGACCTTGTCGATTTAGCTCCGTACTGCGTTCCGATGATGCACAGGTACACCAGAGAACGTCTCTTGAAACAGCTGCCGCAGCTCCTCTGTGCAGTGTGACCAGATAATTCTGAGCGCCATCTACCGTCGCCATCCAAAAAAATCTACCAAAAACTACTGAAGCAAGAGATCCAATGTAGAAAAATATACTGAAAATCTATTACATCCCCATAATAGCCTATCTATTTATTAAGTTTGCCGTATTTCCTTGGAATAAAAAAAAATCTAGAAGAATCTGTCAATTGTGTAAAATAAAAGCAAGTTTATTCAAATTCAGAATCATAATAAATTTTTTAGAATTCATTAGTGTTATAATGTTTGCCTCAGGTACAAATGTGCACATGTTGCCACTATCGGCTAAACTTTGTTTAATCTTCAAGATAACGGAAACGTTTTTTGGTTTGGACTGATTCCGCAACTGAGTTTTATGTAGGTTCACCTGGGAAAAAATACGCTCACATGCTGCATTTGAAACAGGCAAACATAACAAGGTTTTTGCAAATTTTGCAATATTTCTGTATTTCAGAAGATCCTTCATTTCCTGAGAAAGTCATTTTCCCAACACAACCCCAGAATTTCTACAGAGAGGACTGGTTGATTATCGTTTTGAAGCAACTTACTAATATCATCATTAAGTTTCATGCTGCAGTACTCTACAATCTATAATCTTAACCCCTGTTTCACTGACAGTATTCCGAAATTGACTAATGACATTGCAAATTGATGTCAAATCACCATGCACAACAGATTGAGGATCTAAAAATATTAAATCTTTGAAAAGAATATTCTGGAGAGGAAAACGTTCCTTCAGTTTAACACACAACTCCACCAAAAAATCTTGCCAATGATCATAGAAACTGTTTATACAGGGTGTTTCAAAATTATGTACAATAAATTTAGTGACATATTCTTCAGGTCAAAAGAAGACGAAAATGTTCTATAGCACTTTGTCTGGAAACGATTTATTTACGCGATACAGCCAACTAAACCCGTGGCTCCAAATTACAGGAATTGTTCAAAGTGCCCGCCACCAGCTCGCACGTACGCTTCGGCTCGTTGCATGAGCGACCGTCTGATGTCATGGAAGAGTTCGTCGCCAGCATTACGAACGGTTTAGCATGCATTTTCAATTCGTTGTCGCAGATCCATAATGTTAGGAACTTCTGTGCTGTAGACGATCGTTTTCACATGACCCCACAGAAAAAAGTCCAAGGGATTAAGGTCGGGTGATCTTGCAGGCCAGGCTACCGGTCCACCTCGACCTATCCACCGATTCGTGTATGCAGCATTAAGGTGTGCTCGCACAACATGGCTGAAATGTGCTGGAGCGCCATCATGCATGAACCACATGTTAGATCTTATCAAAAGAGGAACATCTTCCAGTAATTCTGGCAATGCATTCTGCAGAAACAAAAGATACGTTCGCCCAGTCAATCGTGGCGGCAACACATAAGGGCCAATTAAGTTATGTCCGACAATTCCACACCAAATGTTCACGGAGAAACGCTCTTGATGCGCTCGAGCTCTGGTAACATGCGGGTTAGCATCTGCCCAACGGTGCTGGTTGTGAGAATTTACGATTCCTGTCCGGGTGAAGGTTGCTTCGTCTGTGAAAAGTATCTGGCTGAGACAACTAGGGTCTGCAGCATGACGACGTTGTGTCCATTGGCAAAATCGTTGTCGGTGTGGATAGTCCGTTGGGTTCAGTGCCTGAACCAGTTGCAGGTGGTATGGATGCAAAAGCTGACGGTGAAGAATGCGCCAAACAGATGAGTGCGGAATGTGTACCATGGAAGAAATACGACGGGTGCTTGTCTGTGGTTCATCATGTATGATGTCAATTATCACATCCTCCTCATCCGGAGAATGTGCTACAGGCCGCCCTTGTCCTGTTTGACGGCCAAAGGAACCACGCTCCCTCAAATGTCTGTCGACAGATACAAATGTTTGGTTATTTGGCAAACGTCTATTCGGAAAGCGTTCTTGGTAGAGTCTTCTTGCTTCCACAGCATTTCCGTCCGCAAGACCATACATTAGGTGCATGTCAGTGTATTCTGCACTGGAATACGTGTACATGACTTTTTTTTACGTAAATCGTAATGCGTATGGCAAAGCACGCAAACGTTCTGAAATTGATATTCCTAGTGGATGTACAGTAGTGAAACTACAGTAATGGAAACAACCGTACACAACTAATGGAACACCCTAAAGTAGGTTTAAATGGAACAAACCACTCAACCTAGTGTTGGGTCGAAACGCTGGAACTGCTAAAATATCGTCCGCTAACTACCGTGCTTCCCTACTGTATGATATTGGATTACTCGCAAATAAATCGTTTCCAGACAAAGTGCTATAGAACATTTTCGTCTTCTTTTGACCTGAAGAATATGTCACTAAATTTATTGTACATAATTTTGAAACACCCTTTATAACTGCTTTGACGGGTCTTTCCTTAAAGATGCTATATGTTGGCAGACATTAACACCTAAGTACATTTTGCTATGCGCGCGCTGTTCTGTTGCTAAGCGACCGCCAGCAGTAGCTTGGTTGACATGCAGGAGGCGCCAGCAGTCCGAAACCAAAAACTACCGAAAACTATCGAAAAATTAAAATCTACTGAATTTTCTACTGCTTACAAAAATTTAGGACAAAATGTTCTGAAAATGTAGAAATGCCTCTGTGTATTTGGCAGCGTCCCGAAACACGTTCTCTACTAGGAACACACGCTGTTCTGTTGTCAGCACCTTTTTGCTACTACCGCTCTCTGTACACGTTTCCATGCACTACTGCACAGTAACTTTTGAATTTTATAACAAGAATTCAAATCTATACTCGTATTGGTAAAGCTAATAACATTTTCAGATCAATTTTTCTTAATCTTCGAAAATAAAATACTCTGCATTAAAATAGATTCCAACATGCCGGAACATAATCTACCAGGTTTGCTTAGAAAGTAATGCCCCATATTTCTTCTCTCAGCGAATAATAAAGAAAGCAAAGGGATTTTTTTTTTATGAAATTTGAAGTTTCCCAAGTTTCAAACTTCGTCATGATTCCTATATGTAGCGCAGCGATAGTAATCTGTTAAATGGCATTTGTAAGTAACTCGCGTAATCTGTTAATCTGTTACGAGCTGCAATTGAAGTTTCGGTTGAGAAGAAAGACACCTAGTTTGCAATTGTTTGCGTGCCGTGTAACAAACTTGTGCAGTTTTCATTGGTCGCTGGACTCAGAGAACAACAGGTAATGCATAATTGCACTTTTTTCGCGTTGACATAAGATCGGTTTTGGGGATTATGTGTAAATATAATTTGTGTAAAGGAAATGAAATTTTCATAGAAAAAGGGATAATGATGAGGGAACCCTTGGAAATATGTAATTTTTGAAATTTTCTACCTCCTTGACTAAAATTATTTCCCCAAATTACTATTTATTATTTCATGTAAATATGAATGCTGGTATCGGTTTCCATTTTTTTTCTCATAAAAAAAATAGTTGCCAAAATGAGTCAGTGATTGTTTGCGAACCGTTCTATGGTATCGGTTTCCATTTTTTTTTCTATTAACACATTTAGCACGTGAAATTGATCCAACTGAGTCAGTGATAATGACTGGATAATGTATCGGTATCGGTTTCCCTTTTTTCTGGTTTCACTTTTCATGTTTTTGTAACTTCGGGATAATATCAAAAACGGTGTACAAATGATAGTAACGAACTAAGTAAGAACAGAAACCACAATTCCACAAATTAGATTTTTAATCTGGAGCCACGGATGTACATTTCCACGACACTCTTCTAAATGTGCATCCGCGGCTCCAGATTAAAAATTTTATTTGTGGAATTGTGGTTTCTGTTCTTATTTATTTTGTTAATACATGTTCATAAATACGAGGGCATAGGTCATATTTAAGGGTTGGGGCAAAAGTCATGGCAACTATTTTTTTTTTATGAGAATTCAAGCATGGGTGGAAAATGTGAAATATACAGATGAAAGGACAAGGAATGGACGAAATGTACGGACATTTAACAACACGCCAACACTTTGCTTCTCATGTTTATTAAGGTAGTTGACAACATTACAGGTTTCATGTTCTGGAATCATGAAGCCTGTAATGTTTCATACGTTTCATGCTTCTGGAAAATTTATTCTGGAACATGATTACAGATTTCATTTTCCAGAATAAGTAACAGAAATCAAAATAGAGAACGGCTGTTTTGATATACGAGCGTTGTTCAACTCGGGTTACATCCACCTTGCACGGCGGTTGACTGAGAACTGATTTAACATTGCTCTCTGCGCAACATCAGGAACTCACGGAGCCGTCTAATGTTGTGGAAACATACTACCAGTCACAGCTTCCTTGAGACATATGACACTTTATGATACCATCCCTTAGCTCTGAGAAAAAAAAATAGTTGCCATGACTTATGCCCCAACCCTCGTATGTACAGTCATCAAAGGGAAATAATCCACACTTGAATTTTATTCTAAGTTTTACCGTTTCAATATTAATTTATTTTTCATAATTTAATATAACATTTAGAGTTAACATTATTAAGATTATTAAATTTAAATAATTATAATTTAAAAAGCTATTTAAACAACACATTAGCATGAAATGTAATATTAAGCATTAAACTCGTGTGGATTATTTCCTTTGGTTGACTGTAAAAAATTTGGTACTGCTGTAATCCCTTCTCCAGAAACAACTTTGTAATATTAATTCTCCAGGGCAAAAATATTTATGCTGATTCAATATTAATATCGGAAAACGCAAATTTTGCAAAAAGTATCCTTAAACAACGCCTGTGTTCATATTTACACAAACTATTAAGCCCCCCCCCCCCTTTTTTTCTTTGAACTTATTTACTGGTTTTACTCGTAAACAAAGCTCTGTTTTGACGAAAAATAATAATTTATAATTAAGCCAGCTTGTGTACCTAATCGAAATAAGGATTATCATTTTAATTCCTAACACAGAAACTGAATGCTTTGAACTCTCCGATCGCTTAATGCAATATTACGCACGAATGAACAGTAACAACTACCTACTAGCTGGAGCCTCATCTTAAGGGAGTAAAGTTTCACACAAGGCTTTGAGTACTAATAAATTCTAATTAAAGGGGCTGTGCGACATTTTTTTTAAGGAACATGCAATTTCAGGATTGTAAAAAAATCTTTTCTTTAGAGCTTGTGTTCAACGCACTGTAGGTTCTTAAAGAAAATGGGAAACTAAGCTCATCTTCACATTACGTGTTGCAAACACATCACGAGGCCAACATTAGGAAGTTCTAATCCCATGCTTTAGATTCTGTTGCAGAACATAATAAGAATAATTACAAGACGCTTAAAAAATTGGAGCGTCCAACATGCTCTTTCCGACTCTCACTATGTTTCCATTACATAAAATAAGCTTACATCTATAATTATACAAAATTTTGTGAAAGTTCGTGAGATTAGGCTTTATTTAATTATAAATAGCAGGAAAGTTTCAAAGATCATTTGAAGTTAATCAGATAATCTTAAACCTTAAAATAATAGCATTTATATAACAATTTTAAATTTATCGACGGCACTGTTGAAATTGTATATATTTAACTTGCTTAATAAGTTTTTTTCAATAGAAGGGATATGTACTAAAATGACGTATTCGAAAAATAAAAGAAAATCATAATCAAACGAGAAGTTAACGATTGCTCCCTGGCAAATAAGCAGCTAGATTAATTTCTATTCCAATATATGATTATCAAATCTAAAAAAGTGACTTAGTTTCGCATCTGCAGTCCAAATCATTGAATCATGATAAAGTTTTTAGGTGCAACAAATAAATAAATATTTTATACAGTAAATAAATCTTTTATTTATTTATAAATGGACGAATCTACAGAATCATATATATTGGTAATACTGAGGAAAGACTTGTGGTAACTGTAATATGAGATACTAGCAAATGTACCCGGCGTTGCCCGGGATAATTACGCTTGTAAGTAAACAGAACAACCTCAAAAAGCTAAATTAAACCTCCAAATTGGTTAAATAATAACTCAATCACTACAATATAGAGCGAAGGGACTATCGAATAAAAATCCGAAAGACAGAAATTTGCCTCTTCACTGAAAAAATCCATTCTAGGTGATATACCGGAACTTGATTTACCGAAAAAAAATTTTTTAAAGTCTAACCTCTCCAAGGATGTCTTCTAGTCTAAATAATTTTTACTCACGTAATCTTACTTTAGATGTACACTTGATGTTGTTGCAATTTCCTTTCTTCTTTCGATGTCTTGAAGCGAAAATTGGCCATTCATCACTTTGTGTAGTCTAGCGGTCGCCGATTCTTCTATTTACTTGCTTACCATTTGCTCAATACAGCACGGAGCTAAAGGAGTGCTTCCTCTATCGCCTTTCACTCTTTCTCAATAGTCTGCTAACCCATTATCTCCAGTTACTGATCATTTTTAAAGATTTTCAAGAAATTGTTAAGTACTAAGAATTCTCTTTTCTAAGAAAAGCCTGAATAACAAGAATTCTATGCATTGAATTCTATATTGCACAAAGTTTGCCTTGCATTGTTGGTCATGAGACATATATTGTTGATCCTTGCATAGTGTTGGTGCATTGCGTGCTGACACCATTGTTGATACCTATTGTTGCACAAAATTTCATTTGCATTGTTGGTCATGAGATATATATTGTTGGTCCGTGCAGAGTGTTTGTGAATTGCGTGTTGATACCATTGTTGATACGTATTGTTGCAAAAACTTTGTCTTGCATTGTTGATCATGAGATATTTCTCATTAATATGCCCTGCCACAACCATGAATATCGATTTTTTTATCAATAATTATTTTTTCGAAATCTGAGGTCATGTATGCGAAATTTTATCAAGATCGGAATAAAACTGTCGATTTGTATAAAAAACAAACAAACAAACAAACAAACCCACAAACAAACATCCTTCTTTACATATATAGAACTAGCAACGGTACCCAGCGTTGCCCGGGATAATTACACTTGCAGGTAAACAGAACAATCTCAAAAAATTAAATTAAATTTTGCAATATCTTAAAAATAAACACATGAAAATGCTTAGAATTAACACAGTAAAAATCCTTAATGAAAATTCGAAAAAAATATTTTTAAAGGCTCACAATGATGCGTAAGAACTCTCTTTTCTAAGAAAAGCTTGAAAATCAGGAATTCTATGCATTGTTATAAATTGAAACTTATCCATATTGCATCATCATTTTATGTTCATTGTGATACTTCTTTGGAAGATTGCTTTAACATTGCATCATCATTCTGTGCTCATTGTTATTGGTGAATTGCGCGTTTATACCATTGGTGATGCGAACACGATGGGCCTATTGTTGCACAAACTTTGCCTTGCATTGTTGGTCATAAGATATATATTGTTGGTCCATGCAGTGTGTTTGTGAATTGCGTGCTGATACCATTGTTGATACCTATTGCTGCACAAACTTTCCTGGCATTGTTGGTGATGAGGTACTTCTCATTAATATGCCTTGCTATAACCATGAATATAGATTTTTAATCGATATTTATTATTTTTCCGAAATCTGAGGTAGACAGTGACCTATCTCATGCTTTGAAGGTCAAGCTTGCAAAATTTCATTAAGATCGGAATAAAACTGTAGATTTGTATAAAAAACAAACAAACAAACCCACAAACAAACCCACAAACAAACATTCTTCTTTGACAAACAAACTCACTAACAAACATCCATATTTAGAAGATTAGCAGAGGACCCGGCGTTGCCCGGGATAATTACGCTTGTAGGTAAACAGAACAACCTCAAAAAGCTAAATTAAACCTCCAAGTTGGTTAAATAATAACTCAATCACTACAATATAGAGCGAAGGGACTATCCATTCTAAGAAAAATCCGAAAGACAGGAATTTACCTCTTCACTGAAAAAATCCATTCTAGGTGATATACCGGGACTTGATTTAACGAAAAAAAATTTTTAAAGGCTCACAATGGATGAGTCTCTCCAAGGATGCCTTCTAGTCTATATAATTTTTTACTCACGTATCTTACTTTAGATGTACACTTGATGTTGTTGCAATTTCCTTTCTTCTTTCGATGTCTTGAAGCAAAAATTGGCCATTCATCACTTTGTGTAGTCTAGCGGTCGCCGATTCTTCTATTTACTTGCTTACCATTTGCTCAATACAGCACGGAGCTAAAGGGGTGCTTCCTCTATCGTCTTTCACTCTTTCTCAATAGTCTGCTAACTCATTATCTCCAGTTACTGATAATTTTTAAAGATTTTCAAGAAATTGTTAAGTCCTAAGAATTCTCTTTTCTAAGAGAAGCCTGAATAACAAGAATTCTATGCATTGAATTCTATATTGCACAAACTTTGCTCTGATAATCTGGCCGGAGAAGATGTGCAGTCTGTCTGCAGCGGCTGTGACATCGAAGTCTGTGCTGCCGATGGAAGGGCTGGAAATTCCTCCTCCGCAAAAACTGATCCAGAACACAATGAAGCGTCTGCGTCGTCTTCTGCTGCCGAGCTTGCCTCCTAAACTATCGAGATGTCGCTTGATGGATGTGGAGAGGAGACCACTTTCGAAGCCACTAGAGGCAGGGGAGGGAGGTGGAGGTGGCATTTCCTCTTTCGACTCAGCAGGACGAGGCGGTGGAGTTGGCGTCGCACTCAGTTTCAGAGGGGATGAAAGCAGAGTGTCACTGCACAACACTGATGGTTTCTCCGGCGATGTTATCACTGCTGACTGCTGGGGTGGCATTCCCTTCGACGTCGACGGTGGAGCTGCAGGTGCTGCAGGGGTCCTCTCCGGGCAACGGTGGTAATTGCCTACGATGGATTGACATGATTCACATTTCTTGAGGAGAGGACAATCTCTCCTCACGTGGGTCGGCTTTTTGCAGTACCAGCAAGACTGCCTCTGCCCCTTGTAGGACACGGAGACTTTTTCTCCGTACAACACAAGGCCGTCGGGAATGTCCCTCTGAAGCTTCATGTCCAGAACGATGTCACCCGTCCTTTGCAGGGGAGAATCCGGGTGTTGTGGATAAGAAACCTCCCGCACCTCCCCATAGCCGGACATGTAGTTCTTCAGATATGATTCCTCCATCAGTGGAGATGCACCTCGGACGAGAATTGGCAAATGTCCGAGGACTGCATGATTCAGGTGGACGGTGGTCTGTCCTACTTTTTCATAATCAGCAGCCACTATTCTGTCTGCCACGTTATGCTGTCGGCAGAGCATCCTCGATTCCATAAACTGCACATAAACGTTTGTGAATGTTTCCAACCGTTTCTTGCTCCGCAGTGAGAAATTCAATGATGACACGCTGCTTATAACCACATGTTGTTCCATTGCTGCACGTACGATATCTGTCGGAAGAAACGGAAACTTTGCGCGCGCACTCCGTAAACTTCAGATAATGCACATCTTAAGTTTTCGCATTCGTACCATTGTTGGAAACGGAGAAAAAAATTGTGGTGCAACCCTCGTGTGTATTGTTAAAATTTCTGACGCCTTCTCACCGATTCTCAGAGGAGGAAGACCCTTCCAGTTGTATGCTAACGACCATTTCGGGAAACTTTAAATTATGATCAGGAAATTAGAAAGCCCGAAGAATATTACATTTTTTAAGAGGGTGGTCCTCGTTGAACGCAGACAAGTGAAGTACGTAGAGCCTGCTGCAACGCGAGAACCGAATGCAACAACACGTGAACAACACGAGAACGCAATGCAATTTTGTAATAATTTGGGGAAAACGGTAACGGAGCCTCTCCGACATGTCCGACTAATCCGCGTGGCAACTTTTCTGCGTAACTGTTCTCGAATATTCACCGTACTCCCCGAATTTGGGGCCTCAAGAGACATATCAGACATCCAAGGGCATATGAATCAAAGCTTCGAGCGATTCTAAAAGAAGCCTTCGCTGACAGTTTTTAGCCACTTTACAACTGTTGTAAGTGGGCAATGGCGGTTACTTTAAAGATCAATAGAGAAAGTTTATTTGTATCTTGTTTTTTCTGAAACCGTTCACCGAACGTTTTAAACACACATTGTTCAGGGCTGTACCCAGAATTTTATTTCGGAGGAAGGGGGCTGAGGGGGGCTGACTCTTTTCTGGCATTATGAAAAGTTTATTTTTGTCTAATTGAGCCGCCATCTTGAAAGACAGAAAAAAATTGAAGTATCCGCCCCCACTCCCCTGGTCTGTCACTTTCTTTCTTCGTAATTCCCGCCGCCGCTCCTGAGCAGAGCATCAGGAGAGTCGATCTATTAAAGCGGATTCTTGTTTCGTCACGACTCTCAGCAGAGCGTCATGACACGACTTAGCAATAAAACCGTTTTGCCTCTCTTGCTTCAACAAGTCCGTATCAGCGATAAACGTCCAGCGCGAATTTCATATAAGATTCGGAACGAAAGCTCCTACTGCAAAGAGCAGTAGAAAATGGCATCAAACGTCCCAAGAAACGGGTTGTTTGTGTAAGCATAAGCGCACAGATTGGTCTCATACCTCTCGTACCTATTGAAATCATAGAAGGATCCATATTGAATTTGATAACACGTATGACGAATAAACACAGCAGTTTGAAATGAGGTGCGAACTTTTGAATTACCTTGTATATTAATTAAGTTCTAAGGATATTCAAAGAAATTGCAAAATATATCGCGATCAAATAATAAAATGTTTCAAGTGGTTTCTATGCAAAATAATGAACAGGGAAAAGATGATGCAACTTAATCCAAACTAGCTACGAGCATAAAAGACGTAGTGAATATTTGAATTCACCTGTCTGCAGTTATGATTTATCTAAAGATAATCATGATACAAGGTGAATCTAAAAGTCCTGCCACCTATATTTCCTATTATATCTCTTGACCAAAGAAAGATATCAATACAAAACTGGCCCTGTAAACGCTCGTAAGTTTAATTATGTGTATAACAACTTCATTTACAGAATGTCGAAACTCAGAAGCACTTTTGAAGTAATTAGTCTTCAAATAACATTAAGCAATGAACATTTTTGTTGTAACCGCTGTGTCACGTGACTATGTACTGTGATTTTGTCTTCACAACACCGTATATAGAAATTTTCGATAGGACACTGAGGTACACTATTGCTAGGATATGTTTTCATAGAACAGCTAATTTCACATGGGGTCAGATGCGCGCATGTTTTAATACAATGTGGCCCAAAATCTACCAAGATTAAACGTCATTTTCTCAGCTAGTCCTAAGTGTAATTGTTAGAAAATTGTGTGATAAGTTCGTGGCATCAAGGCATTTTGTTTATCGTGTTTTTTGTATCATTTCGCAGGATTGAAAAAATGGTACCTTGATGTGGACGGCCTTCATCCGTGCTGGTGATCATCCAGAACGGAACCTGTCGTCCTGAATTTCTTCACTAGGTTGGTTATTGTATGTCTGTCTGGGCCAACTTTGACTTCATTCTGTAACAAGGCCTTATTGTAGCTGCTTTTTCCCAATATTTGCGCCCAAAATTCGTATTTAACAGGGTCGTACTGAAAGTCGTGGGCAATAGCTTTTTTTACAAATCAGAAGTTATTGATACAGAAAAGATAAGCTTATCACATTAATCTATAAACTTCTCTTCACTTTTCATCATAATCTTTATTTCTCTCCACGCATTCTTCCCATAGTTCTGCAGGCTTAGTTCTGTAGGCATAATTCTGCAGGCTTCCCATTTCCTTGCGATAGAACATTGTTCCAGCTGACCGGAGACACTGTGTCCTACTCCAAATTTTGCTGCGATTTCAGACACACCTGTCTTCGTTAAGGATGGCATCATCTTTTCCTTGTTGCGTTCAATAGAAGCAGTTCGAGGGCGGCCGGCCGCTTCAATGTTCATGTTTCCATCGATGAAATGTTTCACTCATCTCCTAAATACGGCTAGCACTCACATACAAGTCTCCATATGCACGCCGGTCCTTGGTGAAGAAATGGGGATTTCCTTTTTAACAATTTTTGGAGCAACTTTCGGGTATTGCATGTATTATGAGAAGCGACAGATAAAATAGGAATTTTAAAATTTCGACGAAAAGCGTTTGAAAAAAAGGACAATTTAGAAGGATTCAATGACAGCACGTTGACGAAATGAAACTTCATTGCAGGCCATTTTGTATTAGATAATAAAGAAACAGTGTCCAGGAATAGCAATAGGTAGCGTCTTTAATGAATGTCGAACGACGTTTCGATAATCATCTCATCTTCAGAGACTATGACGGTACCTATTGCTATTCCTGACACTATTTCTTTATTATCTATTACACAGCAATATAGACCACTTTGCAGACATTTTGTATTTAGTGCGCGTGGTCACGTGATATACGTGATTGACGTTACGATACCTCAACACGCAGTGTAAATTTGGTAGTTGAGATGATATAATTATTTCCTATACATTAAAAAATTCTGATTTGTTAATAATTGTTGATCAAGACTTTCAGTGAGAACCTTGTATAAGTCCCAGCTTTTTTTAGTCCTGGATATGCTCTTTTCTCAAATAACTGGAAAGCATCTCTATCATGGTTCATGTAAAAGGTTTTAAGGTGGGCCATCGCAACGGACGCTATGGTGGATTCAAATTAAAGTATCCCTGTTTAGATCTCTACAGCGGGGTAACCGATGGGCCGTATGGCTTCGGATGATATTGATAAAAATAACAAGTCGTTCCCCAACCGAGCACTGAAAGTTAAAACATCTCTGTTGAATCTGTAGATGACGAAGTACTGCAACATGTCCCAATAGCGAATCAACAGTTGATTCGTGGTCTAGTTAGTGTGACTGTCTCAAAGTTTGTAATCTAACCTTTAGTGAATGTAACGGATTCTCATGAATGCAATTCTGCGTGTTCACTGTTCCGCACATGTATAATTTGGCTCGTCAATCCACAGGTTATTGTCAGTCCACTGTTCATTCCACTCCTCACGTGCCAAAAATATCAAAGCAAACTGCTGTCGGAGGCTTGCAACTGGTGGGGCGTTGGAACAAATGGTAATATTGTCAATGCAAGAATGGCTTTTTTCCCCTTAGTGTTATTATTTAAAAATATATTAGTGGTAATTTTTATGATATTGTGCAAAATATTCTTAGAGCTATATTGTTCTTGAATGCATGAAAAATCAGGAAGAAAGAAATATTTTTTATTACCTCCTTCTACTAAGAGCCCTATTGTTTGGGCGTAATATTGATGACGGTTTCACTGAGTGTTGTGAGGCCTGAAGTTCAGAAGGTGATGGCACTCGACGTACCGCTCTTATTCTCCGTTGATTGCTCAACTGCAGTTAAGCTTAGTTTCCATACATGCGTTTTTAACTGCGTCTCTGCGTCTAGACGCATAAATTGGTGCGTCTTGACGCACGTATCATGGAAACAGATATCTGCGTCTCTGAATCTTGGTTGATGTGCGTCTGGAGTTCATGCGCCTGGACGCAGAAAAGTGAAGTAGATAGGCTTTCTACTTCTTGACGCACTTGTAAATGCGTCTCAAATCTTTCTAGATCACATGATTGTTTTGCGCAAGCGCACTTGCTTTGTTAACCTTCCAGCGGGCGCGCCCTCTAAATGAACGCGACAGGTCGCGTGTATTTCCTAGATACGCTATTGCAAAATATAAATTTTCAAGAGTGTACCTTTTTATTAATGTTGTAATCAGTTATTTTATTTAAAATGAAATGAAAACAATGTAAACATAAAAGACAATAACGATATAAAATGACCAAAGAATTACCGAAATGACGTGAAAATAAAATAAATGAAATTGCCAATATTTCCACTGTACTATTTACATTTGTGTAAAGATGAATTAAAAGTGTAAAGATATATTGGAAAAAACAAATGAATTGAAATTTAGATATAAAAATATTTTTATTAGAACCCAGTACCGATGTTTTCTTTTATTTAGGTTTGCATGTACAGATAATGCTGTACATGCTACGGTAAGAAAGCAGAGGAATCCTTCCATCAATTCCTTTTCTTCATTTGATGGAATCTGTGCTCGGACACCAGAAATTAACAATGATATTTTAAGAAATCCGAAAAACACCAAGGTCACCACCAAGGCATGATGGTTAGAGAGAAGGATTGCAAAACATGAACTCATGACGCATGCGCAGTTGAACTTTCTGCGTAGACTTCATGCATGCATGGAAACTGATACTTGCGTTCGAATTAAATGCGTCAAGAGCTGTTGCAATGTGCGTCTAGGTGCGTCCAGATGCACATTTGCTTTCTGCGTCGAGACGCAGTTATAAATGCGTCAAAAATGCGTGCATGGAAACTTAGCTTTATACCAGTTTCTGTCACTTGCGGTCCTGAGGTTTTCTCTTTCTCCCTCTTTCTGGTCGAACTGCATAGGTTCCTGTTGCTCCAAAACGTTGAACATCTCTCGTACTGCCGCAGTAGCAACTTCAGCAACGTCATTATGCTTACCACATAATCTGTCGGAATCACAATTCCTTTTTATACCCTAATGTGGGTTGCTGTTATTGTTGGCAGCACCACAGTTCACCTTGGCGATCGATTGGAGAACGATATATTATTATTACTATATCTTCCTCTTGCCCTGAATGATATTTTGGGCATTTGGCCCATCGGTCACCCCAAAATGATTTTTTAATTTAAAATCACGCTGTGATTCGCCGTATTGGTATCTTGACAGCTATAGATTTGCAAATGCTATATTCGTGATAGGAAGTGCGTCGCTGCATTTTGCGGTATTTGAATCCTTCTATGTTTTCTAAACATTGTTGTGATCGTACATGCGCACTAGGACTATAGTGGCCACATGCTCATGCTAAAATTTTTTGTTTTCGAAATTTTCCACCTCGTGAGATGATTATTCTATTCTTGAAGCAAATGAATAACCGTTATTTGGAATATTTTTTAATTATAAAAATTATAGATAATAAGAAAAAAATAATCTAGTGAAATAAATATGCCTGATTTACAATAAATAATTCTTTTAATATAGTCTTATCTTTACAAAGTTTTCTGTGGAATGAATTTCTCAAGACTGTGCTTTTGTAGAAGTTTTATGGCTCGATGTTGCATACGTTCATAAATGAAAGAAAAAGATTATTGACAGACAACAAGAGTATCTTTATTCGAAGAAACGCATTTCAGTTATTATACCCTGACTGACGTTGGACTAAGATCGAAACTAAATGAAGATACTTTTGCCAGGTGTATGATGAAAATTTTCAATCCTCAGTTAGGAGAAAGATACAGTAAGAAATAGAGACCTTAATACACAATAAAGAAACTGATTACTTTCACCATTTATTTCCATTAACTTTGAAAAAAAAAGCTGGGAATAAATGTCGGAACTAATCAGTTTCTTAAAATTTTCTATAATGTATTGTAAGGCCTCTATTTCTTAAGTTAAATATTAAAAAATAATAGTTATAAATTAGAAAATAAAAAATAAATAAATAACAAATGATTCATTTTGATTTTATTTATCATTTATTTTTTATTTTCTAATTTATAACTATTATTTATTGTATTCCAGGGTTTTTGTGTCTCGTCATTCTCTCATATATATCCGTCTAAGTTAAATATTACCAATACAAATACCAACGACTTGCTGATTGAGATACAGCACTGGTGAACTTTTTCTTAACGTATCAACATGCTAACATTAAGGAAGAATATAAAAATTAAACATTTTTATTTAATAAAGTTTTAATTTCTGTAATCAATAAGATTGCTAAATTATTGAAGGCATACGATCTAATCGATGTAGAGCCCTGGGATTCCGTTAAAGCGTCTAAGTAGATTAGGTTAATTAATAACCATCCAATTACTTGTTGCTTCATTACACCACTCTTAGGAGCAATGATGGTTTTGGGCCCTAGGTACGACAATGGATCGCTAATGATCGACAATAAGACAGGAACAGTCATTTTCCAGAGCATTTAATTCCACTATAAGGAACATGGTCGCGTAGGAAATACGATCATAGGATAAGCATTAAAAATACGCTTCAGGATATACCTGCAGGGGGTTTTTGACCTTTATGTCAATGACAATGCTTCGAAGTAAGTAGAAAATGCTTTGAATTATTAATCTAACTAAATCTCACCTCTAATTATTGTTACAAAGGGAAATTATCTACTGTTCAGTCATTCTCTACTTACAGCGTTCAATTTAATTAACCAAACAAATGTCAACTGACTTTAGATCAAATCTATTTTATATCACAGCTTATTGAATGTGATAAATTTCGGAGTAATTATAAAAAATTACGTTAATAGCATTGCATCAGAAATTTTTAAAAGAAAATTACTTCTTAATTCTTCTTCGGTTATGTTCAATTCTACACTCCATTAAACGTGGGAAATAATTATCGTCATGAAAATAATTAAAGCTTATACAGTGGAACCTCGATAAATCGAATTTCAAGGGAACATGAAAATACTTCGATTTATAGAGGTTTTGAATTATCAAGGTTTCGATTTAACGAGGTTAAATATAACAAAATTCGAATTATTGAGGTTTTGTGTGAGATTTTAGTAACCGTATAGAACACTGATATTTTTCAGTAAGCATGCACAGAGTAAATAACAGGTACAGTACTTAAAAAATTCTTTATTTTAATGAAAATAGAACTTGATGAACAATTAATTTTAATAAAAAAACGCGTAGGAATTAAATACTAATTAGAATTAAAAAAATTGTGTAATTTTAGGCTGCTTCATAGCATGAAGCATTTGCACCTCTATATCGTTTTCAATTGTAACAATGGCAGAAAACACATTGTCCTTATCACCACTAGATCTTTCCATGTAAGTTCGCTGTGCGGTTATAGCGACTCTTGCCTGCTTAGCCGACACTGGCGGTCTGTTGAAAGTTCCTCCTCTTCGCCATAATCGTTGTCGTCTTCATCGCCCTGCGGTTGGCCTACTGGCAGAAAATTCTTGAACTCGATAGAATTTCGCTCCAAAGCACCCAATTTATATATCTCCCTCCCCGCTCCTCAGAGACTGCGCCTCATTGCCTTCTCAAAGACTGCTCCTCATTGGCTATCGTCGTTAGCTCCAAGTGGATTCGATTTATAGAGGTTCGGATTGAGAATATTCGATTTATGGAGGTTCGTTGATCTTTAACTTCGATTTATAGAGGCTCTGTTTGCCAGAATTCGAATTACAGAGGCTAAATTCCCATTTGATATCCTCAAAAAAAATTCGATTCATCCATTGTTTTACTTCGAATTATAGAGGTTTTTGCCTCTGAGCGGAAGGGAATAGACAAAAATTTCGAATTATAAAGTTTTTCGATTTATCGAGGTTCTACTGTAATAAAATTAGCATGAAATTCAAGAGGAATTATTTACTAATAAAAAATGCCCTGCTGTATCGAAATTATTAACGAATTATAAGAAAACGCTGTGTTTATACCTTTATTAACTGTAAATGAAGAAACTTGAAAAGCAAATCCAAAAATTTTTTTCATTGTTATTATTAATAAAAAGGTATAAAAGGGCATTTTTTATAACTTACTTAAAAAAAAAGAATCTTGACAAACAAAGTAAATAAAAGTGCATTTTTTATCGTGATTATCAGTAAGGAATGAAAAAAAATCCGTTGTGAAAAAAAAAAAAAGTTTGCAGGTTGTTGGTTCAAATCCGGGACTTGAACCAACAACCTGCAAAAAAGTTACAAGATGCTGAGCGTACGCTTTACTGTTGCGCTACCGCTGCTGCTAACAAATTACGTGCGCGCAAAAGTTCTTAAGGTGCGCCACTTCAGGCGCCCATATTTCAGGTCAATTATCTCGCGAACGGCTGAATAGCGCGCGCTACTGCTCCGCACACATACACAGGCAAAGACCCTCTACGTATACGCCAAGTCTAACCTGAATCCGTTTCTCCAACGGCGTGGCCTCTCCTTGTCCTTTACGTCTAACCTATACGTCTCAGTGTTTCTTGTCCTTCCCGCCAAGTTATTTATAGATTCTTCACGAAGGGGGTCTATGACCTGCTTGTCTTGTTGTTTAGTTATTTAGTGGCCTATAGGTCATCGACATTTTTGTGGTCTTCAAAACTGGTCTTCATTTCTTTTCAAATGCTGTTGAAATTTTCATATAGCGTGCATGGACTGCTTGCGACATTTTCGGATCTTTTGCATGCGAACGACATATTTCGCACTCATTGCTGTTTCACAGTTGCGCTAAAAGTCTTTGCATTCGAATTAGTCAGCGCGAGATACAGGACATGACAGACATTGTCACCAGAAAAGTTTTCCATTGTGCTGCTCTTTTTTTAGACAGATGGTATTTTTATAAAAAAAAATGTCGTCAAATGCGGGATTTCTTGAATTTCATTTATTATACATCAATAAATTTTCATCACATTTTTATTTCTACTGTTATCAAAAGAAATGTTAATGCCATAAATATTAGTGCCACGTGGTGAAAGAGAAGATACTCGAAAAGTATTAAGAAAATAAAGTTTTAATAACAGAGTAATATTTTGTAGCATACAGTACTGATTAGTTCTTTCAGATAAATAATCTTGAAGTTGAACTAATAAAACAAATAATTAAAAGTATCTAAACAATACAACAAGAAATAAGAAATTAATCCTCCCGACGAAGGTATAGGAAAGTAGCGGAAGCCCTGAGATCATCTATTTTTACCCTTTTATCTCACTTTTTAAACCCCCCCCCCTTGATTTTCTCGAACGTAATATTTAGAAAGTGTAAAAGAACTCTGTCTTCTTTCGTTTCTCATCATTTCCGATCGAATGGTATATCACATGCCATATGTTGCCATAGTTCTAAAGACCAAATAACTGCCACCCCCACAGCTCCAACTCCATTGGGACAATTTGGCCCAAACTTCATATAATGGAGATCTTACTTAGAGGAATCTGCATACCGAATTTCACTCATTTATATGCATAAATACACCTAGACCTTTTGGTCCCATCTAATTTCCACCCCCGAAACTCCGACCCCAGTGGGTTAATCAAAACCAAACCAAACAGTGAAGGTGCGCATGCCCATAATTCCGAATTTCAACCTTCTACCTCAAAAATACGGAAATTATGAAGGGGACGGACGGACGAACGGACGGACGGACAGACAGACATTGTGAAACCAATAACTAGTTCCATTCTTTTGCTACTTAATAAATGATACATGACAATGACTAAATATACTGGATTCAGTAATGATCACTGAACACGTAGATGCACAAGAGGAGGCATAGTACATAGCTGGCTAATTTGAAATTTTCGGTTACTGGTTACCACTTGGGAAAACGAAAGATTGACTAAGGCCGGTATTTAGAATGAGCGCTCTTGCTCTTGCTCAGGACCATTGTTGAATCCAAATTTCATATTGTTGAAATCGTTCTCAACAATGGTTTGAGTAAGAGCAAGAGCATGAGCGCTCGTTCTGAATACGGGGGTAAACCAGTCGTCGCTCATCTTGTTGATTAAACCACTTCGTCTTGCACATCGGCGGGTTGTTTCCAAACAGGCGATGAATTTCACTAACTGTTCACAAAATCATAAAATAATTAGCAGAGCCAAAATATTCAACATGGAATGCAATCACAATCTTTATTCTTCAAAGCAAAATAAGCAATGGATTTCAGACAACAAACTATACGCAATTAATTATTATTAAAGAAGGCTCCAATAAACAATGCCTCCTAATAAATACGTTTGTAGAGAAAAGGGACACATTTCTATTAGCATCAGATTGAATAATACGAAGCTCGGGAACATGTTAGGCAGTTCGGCAAAATAACTTCATAACTCGGGATGTATTTCTATGTCAGTTTTTCATACTTTTAATATTTCTTGAGAAACTAAGACCGGAAACTAATGTGGAAGCGTTGAAGTTTCTTTCGTGGAAGCGTTAAAGCTCGTTCGCTAGTTGAGCCGTATCGTTTCTTTTATGAATTTGTACAGGTGTCTGATACACCAACTTCTTATGGCCGGGTGAATTGCCGGTGACGTACACAAGAGGATAAAACAAATAATTTGTATTAGATTCACAACATAAATTATTCAATGGAGAACTCTTAGGCCTCTTACGCACTGTCGACTAGTTGCCGGCAACAGTGGTTGCGAAACCGATGACGTATATTAAAGATAGACTCCGAATCCTATTGTTAACAGCGGCAAAAAGTGAAGCAAATTGAGCCATGATATTCTGGGCAGGAGTGAGCCGTGGAGTAATTAGCTGTCTGGCTGCTTTGTTTTTGAAGATTTTGGGCCTGAGGAATAATTAATTCAAAACCATTCCTCAAAGTTAAACTGCGTACAACTGTACAAACAAACAAGAAAAAGGATCAGGAATCATTTTCCACAAAAATAAATCAAAAATACGTAACTAAAATGAAAATACGTAACTGAAAGACAATCGAAACGAAATAGAAATTGAAACCATGATCGAAAAATTGTTGATAAAATATAATAAAATACTTCAAATACAAAGTAAACGAAAAGATAAACTTATCACTCCGTGATCGGCGTGTGAAAGAATTATTAATCAGCTACTCTTGTGTTTAGCCACGTGTTTTGCATCATCTTCACTCACTTTCGGCCATGACAGTTCTGGGCATGGAGCTTCCCAATTTGCTTCAAGTTACAACAATAGGATTCGGATCTTTAATATACGTCATTGTTGCGAACAACCAAAAACAGGAAACCAAAGACGGGAGACTTGAGTGGGTAAACAAATCGTTCTCGCCTTCTTTCAGCGTCGCGCCGGCTACCTCTCAAGATGGAGGTATAAGTTATATGTATAAGGTATATAAGGTATATGTAATAATCTATATTATTAAAAAGAAAGCAGAAAGGAAGAAAAAAGAAATATTGTGTGCACCCCCTTATTACAAGAACGTAGAAATAAAGATATGTTCCAATTTTTTTTCGAGGAATTGAAAAAACATGACAATAAATTGAACTGAAAACGAAATAACGGGGATAATGACAAGACCCAAGAAAAAGCGAGGCGTCATGTAGAAATGTCATTTCGGGGCCTGGTTCATAACTGCTCTTGCGGAGCCTGTTTTCATAAATATTTGTTCGTGATAAATCAAGGCGCGGGACTTCAGAAACGTGGGGCCTTGTGAAACCACACAGGTCGCATCGTCGTGGAAGTTTATTTCCCAAATATAAACAAAAACACGATCGGGAAGGGGTGGTTGCTTGCACAGTGTGTAGACGTCAATATAAATAAGCCACCCTAGCGGTTGCGCAACTTCCCAGTCGCCGAATGCGTTGCTCTTGATTTTCTAGCCTCCGCCAACAGATGGGTTGCCGAAACCACGTGCGTATACGATAACTATTCTACCAACCAGTTGGCAGTGCGTAAAAGGCCTTAACATGTTTAGGAGATCTATCAACCGGAGCTAGAAAGGGGACGAGTAGAATCAATTTTAATTCTTGGTTGGCATAACGAGCATAATTGTTAATTGTAGCAGTTAATTAATTTGTAGAAGTTAATTAAAAGTGATCATTATTATTAATTGTTAAAGCTTATTCTACTTGAATAAACTCAAAGTTACTTCTAGAAAAAAAATTTATACAAGAAACATGTTACGATGTTTGCCCCTCTGTTTGCTGAAAGTATTTCATCCATCTCCTTCTTTCGTGGAGGCTCCTGTCTCTTTTGTAGTGAAATCGCTTCTCCAAGGAACATTACATCCGGCTGGCTGAAGTGGAACTGGCCAAGAAACACCTAAGGCGGTCTCTTTTTTGCGCCTCATATTTGGTTTCCTGTTTTGACTATGGCCGAAAATACGTTCTTCGCTTTTAATTTCCCGCCTCAGAGCTCCCGTGAGTCTCTTTCACGGGGAAAGCTCTCGCTTTCGTTCCACGTGACAGATAGCAATATCATAATGTCTATGCACGCTCGGCCAGTGAATTAGAAACATCAGTTCAGTATGCCTCCATTAGCCTGAATGGCAGCATATATGCGATTAGGCATCGATTCTACTATAGTCATTCAGGTTAAATGATGCTATCACGTGGTAAAGGCCTAGAATCGAGGACCAAGACGTTCAACAGCATCCATGATGGGCGTAGACGAGAAAGAATATATTCGGCCAATCGGCGCCGAGCACGTAAAATAGGAAGTCCGACGGAGACGAGGAACGGAAACGATAACGAGAAGGAGGACGGAAGAGAGAGATATGTGGAAAAGCTTCAAGACAACGAAGCTTCACGAAAATGGTCGGTGGCTCGATTTCGAGGAATCAGGGAAGACTGCTGAGAAAAAGGGAGCTTCGAATGATAGGTTTTTTCGAATGCTGCTCCGAGCACCTCGGCTACAGCGACGTAAGAATACGTGGCGACGCAGCCAGCAGAGCCAGCTGTGTCAGCAGCACAAGTCAACTGTGAACGACAACGTCGTCAAGGGCGAGCAATTCGACAGACTACCCGGAGGAAGAAGGGACGATAAGCCCAGAGGTAAGCCGTGAAGTATCCCATTCAAATTTCCTGCACGACGGCCCGAAGGTAACTTCCCTACCAACTTCCACGCCAACCGGAGAACGAACACCGCGAGCTGAACGTCGGACGCTCTTCTGGAGGCGAGATATTATTTTTCATTAAAGAATAAATCATTAGATGTTCAGTGAGGGTTTTATTGTACGCCAACCTCAGCTGTTCAAATTATTATTTTTCGACAGGTAAACTCTTTTTTATAAACATTACCTGCGTGTTAAATTTAAACGGCCCTCCGCTACAACAGTCGTATGCCCACATATTCCTGAACTTAAATTCTGATTATGAACACTATAACGAGGTTATAGGAATCTTTCCTTTCTCCCTCGCCAGTTATTTGGAGGGAGGCGGCGGCGGCGGTTTACTTTCTCAAGTATAATCTCAGTAAGATTGACGTTGGAAGTCGTTTTCTTAATCTTCCGAACATTTTTCCTTTTTTACATAAAACCAGCTAAGGCGTATTCATATGAACGAAACAGCTTCTTTATTCTAAAATACTTTTATTTGCATCTGTTCTAGAAATTCTTCCGTTACACAATTTCTTCAGCGGGTCGCTACCTACAATGATATATAGATCCAACCGATGACAGATTTCAACTGACATTTTTTTTTGCTCTGAAGTGTAAGATTAATATACTTCTAATTATCTACACTTAGCATCGGGAAGCGCGGTGCAACGATACACTTACAGTAATTCATCGTAACTGAAATTTAGTGTTTTCGCCCACCGAAGTGTGTGAGGCGTCTATGCCTGTAGTGCTTCGACGTGAAACGAATCAAGAGTATCCTAATTTGCGGAACAAAGCAATGCACCCTAGCGTGTGAATTAAATGTGTTTTCATGATTTTGTGTTTCAACTTATTCTAGTCTGTGTGCTGCACGAGGTGTTAATTAGTGTCGTCGTAATATTTCACCACGTAGTGTGTATTACAGACGTGCGCTGTCATTTTGTGCTTCTCAGCGAATGTGAGGTGCATACGATTCCTCTTGTGTCTATTTGAAGTTTATCAATGGTTTATAATCGAGGAAAACATAACTTTGCCCCTGTGCGACGGTATACAAGTGATATTATATCAAGCATTATTTATTTCTTATTTATGATTAGTGCTTTGTGCTGTGCACCTGTGTTTGAGCGTTATATCTACAGAATCACGCTATAAAGTGTTTAGTGTGTGTTATCAACTCGATGACTTGTCCCAGCACGTCAACCTTATATAAACATATACATTTATCCGTTTCCGTTCTGTCTGTTACCAATTACCACGTGACAGATGCTCATGCATTCATCAAAGAGAACTTCCGCTGCTCGGAGAACCAATCCTTAACCCCTTTTGATGATAGACCGTAGCACGATCATCCGCAAAGGAACCATCATAAGCAGAGAAAAACTGCAACTTCATAGAATGACTTGATTGGCAACAACGTTCAGGTACTCCTTGCTGTCACTCGATCTTCAATCAGGGGAATATTACCGAAAAGAAAAAAACGACACTCATCAGAACCTTGAATTGTTGAGACAAGGCAGGATGGGTGTGTTTTTCTCTGTCAGCAATCGGTAGAGACTAAAATGCAGCATGAATTTGTCCGACCACATTACCCTTTTCCAGTCATTTGTTGTCCAGCCACGTCATTCTACACCAGCGCAGAGGAATTTTTCGGTTTCTCGCTAATATGAGAAGCCTTTCCATTCCTCTTCTGTTCAATTCCCTGCGGACTGCTATAGTGGATATAATAGGAGGGACTAACCGAATGTAACCCAGGAACACAACGAGCTTTGCACAGAAGATAGATTAGGTTAAGTTAGCTTAGGTGCAACGCGGTGCACGGTAAACACAATTATCAACCGCGATTTACAACTGGAGAAACGACACAAGAGGATATAAAGCCATGTTCAAGAGCGACGTGCAAAACTGTCGTAAACTATATGAACGATACCTTGTGGATATAAAGTGGAAACAAGTTGTCACACAAGATGAGATGTATGCTTATTTAACCGACTGCAACAAGAGCCGAGCCATTTTTTTTACTGCCTAAAGGGTTATAAGGGGACTTCAGAAAATGGTACCACAAATGCAAAGAAATATTTTCAAAAGGTTTCATAATCGTGGCGGGATACAGCTACAACGGCAGGTTAGCTTTACACAGAGTTCAGTCAAAAAACAAATCAACGCCATGACTAAGGTTCTACTCCCCATATTTACCCGTGACATTCCCGGTTTGTACGGTACAGAGGTAACAATGTATGGCTGCATCAAGACAAGACGTCGAGTCACACCGTCGCGTCATCTCGCCTGTTCCTGTAATGCATACAAGAAGATACCGAAATTCGCTCCATTCCATTCAGCGATATACCCATCAAGTCGCCGGACGCATCACCTATGGATTTTTGTGGCTTTGGTCTACTTAAACGGGTCCTCGGAAAGAGACGACCGCGAACAGTGGAAGGTCTTGGGAAAGTGTGTCAACAGGAGTGGTTACGAATTGATCTTGGTGTTGAAACTGCGATGCAGGTCAATAACAGTGATGCATGGTTACCAGACTGAACACACGCGATGATGGCGAAAGGGGGTTTTCACCTTTTCTGGTCCTCTGTAACTTGTTACCATTGATCCTTTACCATTATTTCCCCCAATAAAATAGTCTATCAGTGAAATAAGATACCACATGCCATAGACTGTCATAGACTGTCATTTTAATCAGCAATGTGAACATGGTCCATTAAACTGATTTCAATGACATTCTAATCAGATAAGCTCATGAAGATGAGAAAAAACATAAGCTGAAAATGTTTACCCAAAAATGTTCTTAAGAAATTGCCGGACCTACAAACAGATAGAGTGAAATGAATATATGCTTTTCAAAATGTAAAAAGTTAGACAGCAATTTTAATTTTTATCTTAATAATTGGGAAAAGATGGAAAATGAAAATGTGTCATTTATCTCCATCACAGAAATTTTACCACAGAAACTATTTAAAAAATAATAAAGGGAGGATTTTTTTCTTTTATATTCTTTTTCCTTTCGGAGGGAAGACTTCAGACGACTACAAAAGGTTCGTATCATAGGAAAAAAAAATTTAATCTGTTGTTTGCGTGGGAGTTTAGCAGGTGTTTATCATCTCTTTCAGGTTTTTTCATTTATGCCTCTTAGAATTAGCCTTATTCACGGATAAATGCGGACAGATCTCATGCATTTCAAATGATAGCAATGTTGTTTAGTTTCGTTGCGTGAAGAAGCACAATGGAAAGTGATTTATTAAATGAAAATTGACGTAAAATTTTTTAACTGCGCTAATAAACTGGCGCAAGGTTTGTTACATTTGTTCTCGTCTAAAATTGGTAGCGATAAAACACGTGCATATTTTTAAATACTGGGTGTCCATAATTAAAGGACCCTATTGCAAAGCTGCCTACAGGCGAAACCAGTCATGTGAAATTTTGTGGAGGACGTAATGAAGGGATGGGGATTAGTTTCAGCGAAAAAAAAATTAGTCACAAATCAGAGGGCGTTTTGATAACTTATTACACATGTACAATAGTTAAAACAACAAATTACAACATAACATGTTCTCCATGATGGCCATCGATTCCATCTGAAATCGCAAGATGGCATGTTCCACAGCTCACCAAAGTGTGTGCGGCGAAATGTTGCGCACATGGCGTGAAATGCTGTCTTTAAGATCAGGTGGAGTTCTTGGATTGTCACGACTTACCAGAGGTTTCAAATATCCCCAAAGCCAAAAGTCGCATGGAGTGAGGTTTGGGAACCGGGCAGGCCACACTTGACAAAAATGACGGCTGTTGGCACGTTCTTCTGTAAAATATCGTCTAACAACATCCTTAACACAGACTGCAATGTGTGGAGGAGCTCTGTCTTGCATAAAGATTGTGCGTGGAAGGCACTGACGGGTATGCAGAGCCGGAACAATTGCGGTCTCTAACACCGGGAGGAGCGCTGCCCGCTGATCGAGCATGCCACTGGTCCTCAAAGAAGTACGGGCCGAGAATAAATGATCAACTTTTGGGGAATGCAACGGAAGCTCTAAGAAGGCGTTCGGATTTTCTGGTTCCCAAATGCGGCCGTTGTTTGGCTAATAACGATGTTTAATCCTTTTTTTTTTTTGTTAAGATCAGCGTTTTGAGCTCTACAACTGTATAATTGGAAATTTTACTCTACATGTAAAGGTTTCAAAATTCGAGGTCAAAAGTCAAATTTGACACCACCATTGATTAGCCCGTACCTAACTTCCATATATTGCCTGCAACAGATTTATTGTATCTCCACTGGTTTTGAAATTGTATGATGGCGGGGTGGCGATGGTACAGACTTGGTACCATCGCTTACATTGTATGATGGTAACAGACTTTTGACTAGTCCTGTATATAAAATAAACTATGGCTTATTTTTTTATGAATACTAATGTTTACTAAATCAAAAAAAATATAATTAATTTATCAAAAGCACCAATAACTAAATAACAAGTTTTAAACGTTCATAACTGAAACTGAATTAATTGAGAGTATTTCTAAGGTTCTGATAATCCAATTGTGCTTACACTTTCTATATTCCAACCTTATAAATGGAACATATGTTCTGGGAATAGATTTGCTGTGACATTTATACTAGATAGCGATAATTAAAATGCATCCATGAGAAATTATCGTTGTTTAAGGTTATTATCAAAATTTCTGGTGTTTCCTTTGTTGTTTAACATGTGCTATTCGCGTCCATTTTATTGATTAGTGGTTTCCTTGTTTAATTAATCAGATTACAAAGTAATTGATTTGATTTTATTCCATGTATTGAATTAATGCCCAATTGATTTAATAAGCACCTTATGGGTGAAAAGTTATTGACAAACGGAAGGTGAAACGATACCAAAAAAAAATCGGAATTGGGAATTAGATTTTATTAGTGGACAAGAAACTTAAGTATGAAATGTAGAAACCTGATCACATTTGGTATTTTTACTTTATTTTGCTAATTACAGAGTGGTAGGAAAAAATTCTCTGTTTAATAGTTAATATAGTGTGTGGGGGGCCAGATTGATGTGAATCTTCTTACAAACAAACAAAAGAGCGAAAGTGCTTTACGGCGACCCCCAGTAACGAGAACTCGAGGAATCCAAGAAAAAATATTCTTTTTATTTCATAACACCCGGCGAGCTGCGTTAGGAAATTAATAATGTGGATTTATCTGATCACAGCAACACATGGTTCCATGTTCGTACGAGGGTCGTTTTTAAAGTAAGAACCGTTTTGTAATAAAAACAAAACTACTATATTATGTATGTTATTACTTGGGCGAAGCAGAAACAAGCAATAAATTAATATTATATATATACTACTGTTTATAAAAATCGCAACACCCTGATGGAATGGTCTAATCCATATGCAATTTGCAATATTTGCATACAATGGGTCAGAGTATAAATGATTAGATTTTCAGAGTAATTGCTTGAAAGAACACCATGCCTCGACGACGACGAAGGGTACCATATCAACAGCTGACAGACTCTGAAAGAGGACGCATAATTGGTCTGCGTGAAGCGGGATGGTCGTATCGTGACATTGCTGCACGTGTAGGACGTAATGCAACGACAATTATGCGTGCATGGAGGCAGTGGAGCGAAGAGAACAGGGCACACCGAAGAGCAGGCTCAGGAAGACCCAGCACGACGACACCGCGAGATGACAGACACCTCTCTCGCATGTGTGTAGCAGATCGTACAGCCACTTCCACAGTGTTAGCACAACAATGGGGTGCTACAGTAGGCAGGACAATGTTCACTAGACATGTCCCCAATCGAACATGTGTGGGACAGGGTTGCTCATCGATTGGCTCGTCAGACTCCTGCAGCAGCAACTGTGGAAGAACTGTATACCCGTGTAGACAGAGCATGGCAGGACATTCCCCAGGCCCTTATTCAGAGCTTGTTTGACTCAATGCCACGACGTTTAGAGGCTGTAATTGCATCCCATGGTGGTTTCACCCGATACTAATGTGACAATAAAACGCATTGTATTGACCTGAAAATCTAATGGTTTCTTTTCTGACCCATAATGGAGCCGTTCGCAAATGTTCCAAATTTAATGCAGATTGGGCTATTCCATCAGGGTGTTGCGATTTTTATAAACAGTAGTGTATAACCATTTATTTCCATTTGTTTTCTTATTAAATCTACAATGAGAAACTATGTATCAATTATCTGTTGATTTTGATTAGTTGGGAACAACTTGACACTCGCCTTAAAGTCCAGGCCTCGCATCTAGTGGTTAACACCTGTTACTGTATCTAAAGGAGGTCATCGGCAGCTTGCATTTCAGCGACGATGAACAAGTGAACTTTTTTATTTATTTATTTATTATTAAATTTAAAGTTTTTACATCATTCATACAAAACATTGCAAATGCAGCAGAGTATAAAGCCTATTGATAAGTATAAATAATATAAAAATCTAAGATACACAAATTAATAACAATAGAAATCCAAAAAAGCTAAAGCTTATACTAGGATTTCTTATAGAAATCAAACAAAGAGATAACAAATAGAGAAAACCAATAAACTTTAGTTAGATAGGAAACATGATATCAATATCAATATGTGTGCTTAACCAATTTTTAATAATCAATTTACAGTTTCCGTTTACAGAATTCTTTTTAGGGTTCCGTAGGTCCGAATGAAAAAACGGAACCCTTATAGGATCACTCCTCTGTCTGTCCGTCTGTCACAACCAATTTACTCCGAATCTACTGGGCCGATTAAGTTGAAATTTGGTACAAAAATTTCTGCGACCCAAACACGGACGTGTAATGTAAAAAAAAGAATTTTGAATATGGTGGTCACTTTTGAGGGGCAAATTAGAAAATTAAAAAAAAGTTTGCAAACTGTAACGTGTGACATACCAAATGAAAGGGGTTGTTGTGAAGGTCTCAAATATATTTTTTTTTATAATTATAAAATAAATATTTTTAAAGTTATTAAAGAACCAACATCATCTCCGAAACTACTGAGCCTAAAATTTCGAAAAAAAACAAAACGGAAAATAGTTCTTTACTTATAGATTACAGGAAAACCTACAAGAAGTCTATGGTCTTAAAATAACATGGTAAATCTCTCAATATTGTGCTATCGGCCAGTATCTTCAGCTGAAACTGATACTGAAACTGTTTTGTTCAAAATAAAAATTAGAAATAAAAAAATGTAAATATAATGAACGTAAATACATTAGGAATAAAAGACAAATACACTACCCTATCAAAAGTCATGGGACGACCCTGATTTGCATGAAAATGAGAGTATTCTTCACAGCACTACATAACAGAGAGTATGGTATTATGAGATGATGCTTGCATGAATGCTGTAAGAATGTCTCAAAGAAAAGAGCTTTCAGACTTCCAAAGAGGTGCAATTGTTGGGTGCCATCTCGTAGGCAAAACTGTTAGAGCGACGACATTGGACTCTAGATCAATGGCGAATGGTTGAATGGAGTGATGAGTCCCGCTACACCACTCTGGCAATCGGATGGACGGATTTGAGTATGGCGAACGTTATCTGCCAAGCTGTGTTGTGGCCACGGTGAAGTCGGCGGATGGTCGGTGATGGTGGTGGGAATGGTTTCATTGTATGGGTTTGGTGCAATCGATTCTGTGGACGGACATCTAAACGCAGAGCGTTACCAAGACATTCTGGATAACGCAGCACTCCCATCTCTATGGTAGCACTTTGGCAATGGCCCTTTTATGTTTCAGCACATATAACGCACCTTGCCATAATGCATGACGTTTCAGTTGTTTAGCTTTCTTTCTAGGAGGTGTTGCTTGACCCTAGTAGTCTGAGCAACAATCCAACTTTCATTGTCTCCATCTTTGATTTTAACAATTAGAATTTTTTCGTTTGTTGGAAACAATGAAGGTTGGATTGTTGCTCAGACTACTGTGATCAGGTGATTTTTGAGTGCCCAGGCCTGTCTTTCTCGTCGGCTGCGTTTTTACTCTCAGCCGACGTTGGCTACGTTTTTTACTGACTTCAAAACAAGAGGTTCTCTGTTTGACCCGTATAAATTATGTATGTATGTATGTATGTATGTATGTATGTATGTATGTATGTATGTTCGCGATTTTCTCAAAAAGTACTGATCCGATTTGGATGGGGTTTTCGCTATTCGACTGAATATTTTTCCGGGAAGGTTTTTGACCCATGAAGTCGGTTCATTTTTGTTAAAAAAGTTCTTGTTACTATATCTATTATCATTAAAAAGAATACAGTAGAAAAATCAAATTAAACCCTAAATAAGTAATTTTAGTTATTTTAAATTATTAATTAAATTTAATTTCTATTTAAATTTTAATAAAAACCAGTTGAGAATGTGTGGTATTGCATTGCCAGAACGATGTTAATTAATTAAAAAATCGTTACCGCATTAGCAAAGTCGGTCGTTCCGTCGTCACTTTTTTTCATTTTTTTGATTTTGCCTTCACATTCTGATAGAGTATCAAAAATAAATAAAAGTTTTAACAGGCATATGTGTCCTATCTCTTCGGGAACAGGGTCAAAATGACGGTTAATCAGTTTGATCGAAGGACCAAAATATAATGAAATGTGCAGGGTCTTTATAATTAAAGTTCCATTTTGACATGGCCATAAAAAAAACTACTGGACCAAAAGCTATAATACTTGGTAATATTATACAAGAGGGCATGGGAAGTTCATACCCACCAAAAAAAAAAACAAAATTAGTTCAAAAGGTCACCACCAGCATGGAATGGCGCTCTATGCAATATTCGTATACGAAATTAGACACGAAGACACAGGTTAACAAGTCTATAATCGTTACTAAAATTAGTTACATGTTGAATGTGGCCTCCACCATTTACTGAAAGAATTTTCACCATTCAGTTATTGTATAATTATCTATAGGATAGTGGTAGGTATGTTGAGGAAGGTGTAGTGGAGGAGTTTAATTCCTTACTTAGAATAGTTCATGGATATGAAAACCGAAGTGTTTATGATAGGATAATAGACGAATTAGGCCAGAGAGCTCTACATGTTGACCCGAATTCTAATTTTCTTCAGGTTTTATTTATAGATAGTCCAGGGGGTGGGCATTGCGAATGCCTCCGATTCAAAGCATTTGGTGTTCACTTCTTAACCGTATATAAATCAACAAAATGCCTTCCGAAAATTGCTGTCGAATGCATTAAGAATGCTATCACTGCACACGAAAAGATTATTATAGCAAGAGACTTCAATATTAATTTTAAGGACAAGTCAAAAAATGAAATATCAGAATACCTTCTATCACTCGGTCTTAGTCCACGTATTCAAGAAAATACGACAAGACAGAATTCAGCAGTAGACAATATATTCAGCAATTTCCCTGTACAATCCGGTACCATACATACGTTTTTTTAGTTACCACAAACAAATTTGGGTCAAATATAAAAAAAAAAAACATATTCCAGATACATATTCATTGTGCGGAACCCTCTCCACGCGAGTTCGACTCGCACTTGTCCATTTTTATTTCCATCGGGATATTATTGAAAAATTGTTTGGATAAAAATAAATATTGATGTGCTGCGAAAGTATGAATTATCTTTGGTACTATAGTTGGACATGTTAAAGAAAACCTAGTGGTACGTATGAACAAATTGAGTATCCAACGCTAGTTTTTCTTTTAAAACCAATTTCTTCTTCAGCAACTTTGTAAATATAGATTCTTCTCAACTCAAAAAAAAGTAGGGATTCTTTCTGCCCAAATACAATCTTTAAGATGTAGTTATGGAAATTATTTAATTTATTTAAGTTTTATTCCGCCGAAGAGACTCATGGGAGCTCAGAGGCGAGAAAATTAAAAATATATATTTTTGGTGCGCCTTAATCAAAACCAGAAACCAGGCCTCAGGAGCATAAAAGAGATCCCCTTATGTGATTCTAGGCTTGTTCCACTGTAGCCAGACCGATATGAGCTACTGACGAAAGAAGCGATTTCACGGCAGAGGTGACAAGTACCTCCAAGGGAGACAAGAGGGGCGAGTCCAGTAAGCAGAATATGATTTAGACTTAATCTCTGAAAGTAATTTTAAATTTTGTGCAATATAACAGATTAAGCCAGTTAATAGCTAAGTTAGGTTAGGTGCTTCACCTTGTAATTTAATTCCTAAGCCAAGTTTAAATGTAGAAAGTGACATTAATGCAACGAGTTCTCTTGTCCCACTCTCACTCTCCCCTTAGTTGTTCTACTAACCATGTTATTTGTTCTTCTGTAAATTTTTCATCTAATTTTCTTAATTCCAACTGTGGATTTCAATAATGCTTCTTTGGAGACAACGCAGTAGGCCGCCGAGACGGATAATTAAACAAGCGAGAGCGTTGAAATGAATCAGCTCAGGAATGCAATAGACAGTTTCTCCTGTGGTAAAAACGTATCTTTATATGTTTCAACTCATTTAAATTTTATTTGTAATCTCTCGCACACGGTTATTGAAATCGATAATAACTATTTCCCGAACTTAAAATTAAGCAAATAGCTTTTACTAAGGTTTGTAATATGCATCAATTCTGGACTTCTTATTTCAGCAGATAGGAGGAATCGCGTACTGAGGCCTTTTTAATTTTATTGTTTAAGTATTTGAGATTGGTTGAATGCCTATTTAGAAAAATTAGGATAACTATAGTCTGTCTCCGTTATCTTGAGCTCAAGTTCGAATTGCGCAGATCGTTCTGCGCACTGTATTTTTGCAGAAGTAATTCCGCGTGGTCATATAGTTCCCAGATTTCTGAATATGTCACTAGGCTTTGCTGACATTTCTTTACGTTTTACATTGTTTGAACGTGGAGAGTGCTCAGGATGAGTCATCTTGCTCCCTCACCGGAAAGAGCAGTAAAAAAAAAGATACTACAGGCGTCGCGTCGTCATGGTAACATGCGACGGGATACATGCGCAGAGGCACATGCGCAATTCGAACTTGGGCTCAAGATAACGGAGACAGACTGTAGATGGTTTTTTTTATCATTTGTCATTGGATATTCTGGATTCATCGTCTTGAGCGTGAAGCCGGTACGTCGACACATCGTACAGGGTGTTGCAGATAACTACAGGACAGTATAACGGGAAGCCTACCCGCTCGATTGCAAGGGCCGGCTCGACATCAAATGATAATTGGGTAATTTTATCAAAAACATGACAGTTTTGACGTTAACCCCCCCCCCTCGAATGTGGAAACGGCCCCTGCCATTGTTAACAATAGGCCTAACATTTTTTAGCCATTTTAACAATAGGCCTAACATTAATTAGCCAGATTTAACAATAAGTTTAACAGCACTGAATTTTAAAAACGAAATGAGCGCATGCCTCGACAAAGCTTCATAACAGGCACGTGCTCCAAGCTGACGCCAACAATGCTTAAATGATAAACAAAGAATAACGCTGTATTCACTTATGGCTCGTCAGTACGAGTCGATTGATATATTACATGCCTTAAGTTCATATTCTTAACATTAGTGCACGTACTTGAAGGGATGGATCTTTTCAGCATATAATAAGGGATATCACTGAGAATATTATTATTGTTGCCTCCAAGGGGTTAATCAAATTGTCCAGATAGAGCACAGTGTCTATCCAGGTTCGGAATATTTTAGAAAGAAAATACCATTAAATTGAATTAATATTAGATGAATACTTTATTAAGAATTTCAAACTTATAAATCTACTGTATTATGTTTGTGTCTTCAACAATGTGTGAATTCAAAACTACCTATTTTAATAATTTATCTTTCGTTAATATTATCATGATATTAGCATATTCTTTAAGACACTTGGTAATCATTGTCGTCTTACATTCTATACATGTGAAAATAGGGGGACCTAGAGCTTGAATGGAACTATTCTACCCTTTTTAATTTAACACTGTCCTTCGATTGTCCTTCGACGCCTAGTGGCAGGATTAAGAATGGAGAGAGAAAAGCGAGCTGCTTTTATACCATTTTGTTACCTATATTTTCATCAGCAGCTTTTCATGAGGCACAAATTCAGTTGCGTTTGAGACAAAACTGGTCAAGGAGGCAACCAATCAAATAGCACGCTCTAGAATCATGATGACTGCATCTCGATGTTGTCCCATGACCATCGCGTTTTTTCGACCTAGTTTCTGCCGAACCCCCGGTTCTCATTACGATAGTCATTGCCGTCCGAACATGGTATGACAAGACATACGAGCGGAACCCAGTCAGTAAGTTATAAATGGATATACGTACAGACGGTCGTTACGTATCTGTGGTAAAAAGTTACGGAGGGCCAGAAAAGGTGGAAAACCTGGTAGTCCTGCATCGCTGCTATTGCCCTGCACTGCAGGAGGCTGGAACGCAGAACACCAAGATCAATTGGTAACCACTCCTGTTGACACGCTTTCCAAAGACGCAGCACTGCTCGTGATCGTCTCTTTCCGGGGGCCCGTTTAAGTCAACCAAAGCTACAAAAATCCACAGGCGATGCATCTGGCGACTTGGCGAGTAAGTCGCCGATTGGAATACAGCGGATTCCGGTATCTTCTTGCATGCGTTCCAGGAACAGGCGAGTTGACGCGGCGCTGTGTCTCGATGACTTGTCTTAGTGCAGCCATCCCTTGTTTAACTCTGTAAACCGGGGATGAGTCGGGTAAATATGGGGGTTAGAACGTTAGTAGTACATGATAGTACATGGCATTGAATTTGACCTTTGACTCAACTCTGTGGCCTTTGACTTGCCGTTGTAGCTGTATCCCGCCATGATCATGAAACCTTTTGAAAACATTTCCTTGCATTCACGGTATCATTTTCTGCATTCCTTAAAAATCCCTTGGGCGGTAAAAGTGGGGTAAAAATATGGCTCGACTCTTGTTGCAGTCTGTTAAATAAATATACGCCCATCTTGTCTGACCACGTATTTTACATTTTTCTTCCGCCACGTATCGTTCATACAGTTTACGGCAGTTGGTCCGTCGCTCTTGAATATGGCGCGGCAAAAACTTATGAACGGTAGCTTCTCCAATTGTAAACCACGATTGAAATTGTGTTTACTGTGTACATTTGTTTTCTGTGCAATGATCCGTTGTGTTGCTGGGTTACAACCGGTTACGACAGCCCGAACTTTCTGGGCGACGTTAGAAATACGGCTAGTGGATCGTCTCGGATTGGCCTGCATTTTACCCTCGGGAATGTCGCCACTTTTGGGTTTGCCAATGTTATTTAGTACACTTGATATCCCTTTCTTGGAAACTACGAAGCCACCTTTAAATTCTTGAATTCTTGAAATTCTTGCTTACTTTCATAATTTCGGAATAACTGAATTTGACGTCGGAAAGGGCTGTTATGTAGCTCTCCCAGTATCAATCAATTTTCGGTGGCATAATTCAATTATTTTAAGCTCGCTGTTCGAATATTAACTAATTTAACACCTGCCCTAACAATACTCCACGTTATAGCTCACGTGCAATGAATCACGCGCCACATTTAAATATGCTAATTGCAACCATAGATCCCTAAAATAAATACGAGTACTGATTTGAAAACTATTTTTATTTCTCTGCGTTTCACCAGCCCCTCAAAATCAGTAAGATAAAATTCTTTGGGCTGCGCCTGAAAAGTGACTTTCCTTTGTACAGCTTCATAGTAGGCCGAAAGATGATGTTTAAGAGGACCGATGATATTTAAGAGGTCAGTTTTCGACAGTGCATTCCATGATATCTTCCGATGAGATTCCTCGGCTCCTCTAAAGAATTCCTTCGTCGTAGGACATTTTATTAAATAATACACGCAATAATAAGCAGCACATTCCGACTCTTGTTTTTTCAAGTGTAAAGAGCGAATGTCCGAGAAGAACAATTTTGTTTGCGAGGGGAAGTTTTTGCCTTTTCATTATCGTAACTCTAAAATTTGATAAAAAGAGATCTTGCAGTACAACATTGTAGTTTAAAACCAACTAGTTTCAGCATTTAATCCCGCCTTCATCAGGGATCGGCCTCGGTGGCTCAGTGGTTGCGTGATCGCCTCTTATGCCCGAGGACGCAGGTTCGACCCCGGCCGAGGACGACGAGGATTTTTTCAGGGGGAAAATCCTGAGATCACGCACTTCCTTCGGAAGGGAAGTAAAGCCGTTGATCCCGTGTAGTCGTTTGCCGGCTGCACGTTAAAGAACCTTTGCGAGGCAAAATTTGCGGCCCCTATAACGCCGTCCTGAAATGACCTTGGCAGTTGAAAAGGACGTTAATACCAAACAAACCAACCAAACCAACCAACCTTCATCAGGGTACAAGAGAAGTGGGCTAGCAGCACTTACATAAGGGGTCGTTCAAGAAATATGTCACGCTGTTTTTGGCTTTTTCAACCCCCCCCCCCCCGACCCCCTATGTCACATTGCGTCACATTTTCCATATCCCCTCCGCTTCTAAGACGTCACACCATTAAGTTAACCCCCCCCCCAACTTTCCTATAAACAAAAGAAATAATTTGGTTACTTCCAAACACAATACACTTGTTTGAAATATGATTTTAATGTTGTTTATGTGTAAATTAGATAAAATTTGAAACTCATGGACTTGTATAATGAAATTTCAGGTTTTTGCTTAGGTGATAACAATAATGATTTTTGAAATTTGAACTTTTAACTACTCAAAAAAACAAGATTAAGTGGCTATACTGGCTTTAACTGTTAGCCTTCCACTTCCCTCTCGCGGCTATTCTTCATTGCTACGTGGAGTCTAGTTCGAGTAACATGTTTAATGCGTTGAACGTTTGCTGAATGCGTTGGACATTCTTTTCCGACACTCGTGGCCTTCCAGGATTTTTGCCATGGTATCCTTTCTCAGTGAACTCACGAAACCAATGTAGGATATTCCATCTTTTTAGAGGATTGCTTCCATATGTCACTAAATTAATTTTATCGAATTCACGATGTTAAGTAAAGTGGCGAGTTAAATTGTCGATGATAAATAAAAGCCGTTAAAATTTGATATATTCTAATTAAATTAGTGACGGAAAATTAGTGTCTCTTTTCTCCCTGCATTTTGCTTCATGTTGCTTGGACGGAAGCATATATGCCGCATGTTTCTGTTAGGTAGCCTTTAAGGCTGGGACAACATAAAACTTAAGGAGCTTTCCTGAAGGAACAAACTTCTTTTGTGGAGAACAACAATGAGCTTCCCAACGATAGTTTCACAATAGGGTCAGAAAGAAAATAAAATAATGTGAATTAATAAAAAAAAATAATTTCATTATGAAATCGAATTTTTGAAGGTGTTTGTTGCGACGTCACACTTATGAAAAATCCCCCCCTACCGCCATGTCACGCTGTGTCACACTTTTCATACCCCCTGACGTATTTCTTGAACGTCCTCTAATGAGACAATAGGCTAGCAACCCTTATCTAAAATTTGGTAATTTTATTAAGTACACGGTCAGATAAAACTAAATGATGCTATATTTCAATAAAACCAAATGAATAGCTTGATAAGGTTTCTACATGAAGTTTCAAATAATTTTTTCAGATTTCCGAAGACGTTCCTATTTTCTTGAATTTCTATAGATTTTTTGGTTAATTTTAACTCTATGTTTAGGTTTTATGGAATTTTAGAAAATTATGGATACCTTATTTTTCAATCTAAATTAATTATTTTTTGTGTGATTTTTTTTAAATACGGTTTTTTAAAGAATGTATCTACCACATAAAAAGAGACCTGACTATATAAAGGAATTCTTGATATTTAAAAAGAACCTTTGACACTAAGTAAAAAATATTAGTTTTGGTTTGTTTTTGTATCATTTGTTGTAATTTTCTTTTTCTTTTTATTGGCTTACGACTCACTAAGAGTGAAGACCTGTACTCCCAAACGCAAAAAACTTTTTTTTTCAGAAGTCGACTTAAAAACTCATTATTCGAAAAGATAGGTTGAAATTTTAAAAAAAAAAATTCTATCTGTTCGTATGAACGCACGTACACTATCTGGCCATTAGTCACCATCGGCCTCGGTGGTTGCGTGAACGCCTCTGATGCCCGAGTACGCGGGTTCGATCCCGGCCGAGGACGACGAGGATTTTTCAGGAAGTAAAGCGGTTGGGTTCCGTGTAGTCGTTTGCCAGCTGCACGTTAAAGAACCCTTGCGAGGCAAAATTTGTGGCCCCTATAACGCCGTCCTGATATGACCCTAGTAGTTGAAAGGGACATTAATACCAATCAAACCAAACCAACCAACCGCAACACCTCTCCAAAAGTGCATGGGATCGTCCGTACACCTCATAGAACCAATAAAATACGTTGACAGATTAGAATACACTCATAGCAGCTACTGCAATCAACATAAACAGACGACACGAACTTAGTGCGAAGGACAGGTTTGAAGCCTACAGGTTTGGGCATCCAATTCCTGAGATTTCCGACAAATTTCAGATGCCGCAATCGACAAAGAGTGATGTTATTTTGAAGGGGAAACGAGACGTGGTTATAACATACTAACCCAGACCCAGTAAAACGACGAAATTGACAGATCGCGACCGTCGATGCTTGAAATGTGTCATGTCAAACCGGAAGGTTTCGTCAAAAACGTTGGCACAGAACTTTCGATCGACCTCGTCTAGTAATGCAAATGATCATACCGTCCGCCGGGAGATCGGCGCACTTGGTTTTCATGGATGAGCAGCAGTTCACAATCTATATGTCACAGCCCTCAATGGTTATAGTGGCACAAGGAACGCTGCCATTGGACTCAAGAACTAATGGAGTGATGAACCCCGCTACCAGTTGTGGTGGTCCGATGGATGTGTGTGGTTTGGCGAATCCCCAGCGAACGATATTTACAGGACTGTGACACATGGCTTGTGAACTGCCACAGTCAAATTCGGAGGAGGTAGCAGCATGGTTTTGGTCTTCGTGGTATGGTCTCGGTCTTCTTGTTCTAGTATTTAAGCGTACCAAACAGTTCTGGACAATTCTGCGCTACGTACATTATGGGACACTGAGCAAATGGAATCTTGACTGGCCAGCCCAAAGTCCAGACCTCATCCCCACTGAACCCCTCTGGGACGAATTGGAGCGCCGGTTGAGAATAAAACCCGCCCAAAGAACACCACTGAGCTGTCCGCCAATATGAAGGATGAATGGAGCAAGATTCCCGCGGGCACGTATCACAAATTGGTGGAAAGTCTTCCTGGAAGGGTTGCGGATGTCATCGCGGCGAACGGCAGCCCTACACGATACTGATGTTGAGCAGGGTTTAGTAATGTTATGGGTTGTCCGGTGACAAATGGCCAGATAATGTGTGACCGATTTTGTGCAGCTAACTCCTCTAAAACGGTAAAAACAGAATCGAATAAAAATTATATATACTTAGAAGGTATCTTAAATTGTGCGTTGACGTATTCTTATGTTGATTGCTAAGCCTTTCTAGAGATATTATTTTTTTCTAAAAATGAAGAAATAGCTGTAAAGTTTATTCTAGCTATCCAAACTCCTCCAATTTGACATGTATGGACTCCGCCAATTAATTGTTTTTTTTGTAAACGACTTGCATGATCTTGAGGTTTCAATGCTTGTGTCAACTGAAACTTATAAGCAAACAAATGCTATTTTTCGTCAAAGTTCTTTGAAGAACTTCTGGAAATGTCTACTTGTTGACTGCGATGGCGGATTGATGTGGAAGGGTTTTCTTCAACACTTTCATTTACACCGGCTATGTTTGCATTCGAAGGAGCTGTGCGAGGACGGCCATTGCTTTTTTTGCAACTGAACCAATAGACACAAATTCATTGTGCATTAAAGCACACATCCCCTCCTCTCAGAGGATTTTTCAAACTATGCATTGACGTTTTATTCATGAAAATCGGTTAAATATTTTTAGAGATATTAGGTTTTTTTCTAAAATTGAAGAAATGCTGAAACAATCATATTAGCGAACCGAAGTTAATAAATTCACCATGAAGAATTCCTCTCTCAGAGACGACTAACTTTTGTAAATAAATTGTTTGCTTTGATGAGCCAGTTTTGAGAGAAAAAAATTTTAACTCCCGGCAACAAAAATCCCCCCCCCCCTTTCCATGCAGAAGTGGGAGGCCTGTACGAATGTACCATTCCACCATTACAATTTATTGGGGTTTAATTTTGTTTTATTCGTCTTGATCCATTTATCGAATCTATAAATGCTCGTAAAGCGCGAAATTCTCTAAACCTGTAGAGGGTCTTTGGCATTTTTTATAGAAACTCTTAATTTATTTAAACTCTAGTTAAATACGGTAAAACAATATATCTAATGAGCTCTTCTGCTCAATTTGATATTGTTATAATGAGGTCGCCGGCGTTTTCAAGACCTCTTCTTTTACTGGACAGATAGGAAAGGAAAGAGACGTGCTACGGACCCCGCGGAGGAACGACGTGTTGCGTGGACGTTCTAAATACACTGACTTCGGAGGATGCAGCGTCAACATTCATCTCCGATGACTACAATGTCTAGTATGCTATTTCACGAATAATTTTTCACAGTGAAAACAACGAAATTTATTTTTTCAGAATACACCGGAATTCGATGTCGACGCGACGCGACCATATGCATCTTGTATGGCTGTGTTCGAGGTCAAAGGTTACTGTAATTCGATGAGAATCAACTAACTGGCTGGTGACCTTAGATTAAAGGAAATTTCCCATTACCATTACCATATCATCCCCTCCCCCGTCCTTCACAGATCGATTCCTTTAACTCTACCCCTTATCACGTTAATTGTCAGTTCAGAAATGTCTTCCCCAGCGTATTAGTTACGATAACATTAAAAATGTGACAAAGATGTTGAATTTTTATGAACGATTAACAGTATTTAAAAATTATAAGTTTGAAAAATTACAATTAAGACGTAAATTGAAAGACTCATTCGGTTTAGAAGATACGAAATGAGATGTCCAAGTACGGTAGATTCAGTGATCCCAGAACAATTAATTGACTGAGAACAACAGCAGTTTAATGTTAACCCCCAATTATTCGAATAGACGAATTACGATTTTATGCAAGAATTAAGCAAGAATGAATTTAATTTTAAATCAACATCAAAACCATTAATTTGGTCAAAGATACGGCTTTTATGATTCGATAGTATAATTTGGGACAAAAGAAAAGTTATACGATTTTTTCAAGATACGTCGGAAGACTGAGAGAAATTAAAAATATAATTGTTCTTAATCAGTCTACGATCATATAGTTACTTTCGAAAAAGATTTCAACATTAATTCACGCACGAACAGTTAAACGCTGCATAATGTTTTAAAATTAGGTGATTATGGAGGTTAGAATACTACCGGAGGATATGGAATATATAGCGATTTTATGGAATATACCACTATATTATAACTATTATCTTCTACACGATAAAGTGAAAGGGAGGAACGGGCCGAACGTAAGTAATTAGCTTGAGTGTCTAAATCTTACAAATCTCCAAGGTATCTGACAAGGTCGGAATCTTTCTGTCGTAAGATTCAGAATTTAAGCTCATGCCTCGGGAATTATACGAAGGAGAATAATTGAATGAAAGTATGAACTTACGTTCCTCGCCCTCCTTAAGTGCTGTCTTGTAGTCGAGCTTCTCTCTTTCCTTTCCTCTGTAGGCTCGCTCATCTTCACGATGGCCTCTTTTATTCCTCTGAGGCTTGCCTTCCTAACTTGGCTACGACACGTCGAGAAATCAAACACTGATTTTATTTTTAATTTTCCCATCCCAAAGCTCCCATAGCCTCTGCCACAGGAAATCTAGCCACTGCCACTGTGTGGTCAGTGAACTCTTTTTAAATCGATTATATTTCGCTAAATGACGCAAATCTAACGGAAACGAAAATGTCCAACTAATCATGTTCAAATAAACTGGATCATTTTTCTTAGCCAAATCACCTCAATATTTCTTAAAAAAAGTATCGAATTCTGCATCATAAAAATGTTACACCGATACAAAACTGATAAAAAAAGTTTTCGTATAGGTTGCTTATGCTGCATAAGTTGCATCAAGGATTTCGAAGAACTCCTTCGTTGGCTTTAAATCTCTTATGGCTTGAAAAGCTTCAAATAGCAAAAGATACAGCCAGAATAGCCCGAAAAGAGAATTCTTAGTACTTAACAATTTTGAAAATCTTTAAAAATGATCAGTAACTGGAGATAATGAGTTAGCAGACTATTGAGAAAGAGTGAAAGACGATAGAGGAAGCACTCCTTTAGCTCCGTGCTGTATTGAGCAAATGGTAAGCAAGTAAATAGAAGAATCGGCGACCGCTAGACTACACAAAGTGATGAATGGCCAATTTTTCCTTCAAGACATCGAAAGAAGAAAGGAAATTGCAGCAACATCAAGTGTACATCTAAAGTAAGATTACGTGAGTAAAAAATTATTTAGACTAGAAGACGTCCTTGGAGAGGTCCATCCAGCGTGAGCCTTTAAAAAATTTTTTTTCGGTAAATCAAGTCCCGGTATATCAGCTAGAATGGATTTTTTCATTCCCGGTATATCACCTAGAATTGGATTTTTTCATTGAAGAGGTAAATTCCTGTCTTTCGGGTTTTTCTTAGAATGGACAGTTCCTTCGCTCTATATTGTAGTGATTGAGTTATTATTTAACCAATTTGGAGGTTTAATTTAGCTTTTTGAGCTTGTTCTGTTTACCTACAAGCGTAATTATCCCGGGCAACGCCGGGACCTCTGCTAGTACATTATATAGACCATGGGGAAACTATATAATATACGTTTTAGATTTTTGCACACAAATTGGAAACACAAAAAAGTTATTTATTCAAGGCATTTGTTCCATGTGCATTGCATTTATCTCAATTACATATTCAAATCGTGTAATAGCGTGTTCAACAGTAGCGCGAAGGATTTTTTGAGGAATTGTTCTAACATGGCGTATTATGCTTGCTTTCAATTAGGCAAATCTGTATGCTTCAGGATCCTCACAGGGATTCAAGTCTGGAGAACGAAGAGGCCAGGCAGTCGGAAAAACTTCTCGAAATTATCCGATGATCTCCAAAGTGGGCACGAAGCAGTTATTCCCTTGTCGGGCAATATGGAATGTTGCATCATCTTGTCTCTACACATTTCGTTCTTGTAAGGCAGGAAGGACTTGCTGCTGCAGAACTTCGTAGTAACGGGCACCCGTGATTGAACACCTTTTAGGGCCTTAAGGGGTATTCTCAAGAATAAAAGCAGCAGTAAAACCACACAATACATAAAGGAACTCAGAATGTGCTGGCTATTCATGCACAACATTAGGGCTTGCAGTACCCCAGATGCGACAGTTCTGAGTATTCACTGCTCCATCCAGGGTAAAATGTACCTCGTCTGACCACAAAATGTTCCAAAGCCATGCATGAATTATCAACGGCTCTTCTGGCCAAATCCGGCAAGTAAAATCAGTGCATTGATCCGAGTCTTGAGAGAGCAGCTTTTGCACCATATGGGTTTTGTATGGGTACACTTAAAATGCGATTGCAGAATCTTTCTCACCTTAGACCAAGGGAGAGATAAGTCACGTAACACTGCTCGAGCATTTGTTGAACCGGACGCTTTTTCAATAGCGGCTCCTTTCACACTTTTATTTGAAATCCGTTTTCGTCCTCTTCCTCTCAGCACACCCAACTCTCCAGTCGAAATTTTCGGAGTGCAGCAGAACCATTACTGCAGTTCTGATAAAACAACTTGACTAGTTAAGCTCAATCTCTCGTCTGTAAAAGCATGGTGAAGAATAATTCTACAGCTGATTGATGGCATTTTAAAGCGTTTTTAAATGTTTAAAGTCTTCCTAATTGACTTGGTGCCCTTTTTGTGCATGATAAGCGTCACCTAGTGCTCGAAATTTGAACTAATTTTTTTAGTGGAAAAATTTTTTCCCCATGGTCTATGCAATGTTCATCAAACTCCGATCAGCAGATCCGGCTTTAGAGGGGTCTGATTAGTGTACCTTAAATATACCAACCTGTACTTAAGTTTGGTGTTCTACGTCTAAAACAAACGAATGAGTTTTACGTCTGAATTCAGGACATTTAGTAATGTTCCACGTTAACAAATGGCTACTATGAGCCGAATTATAGCTATGATTGCCAAGAAAATTTTCCACGTCATATCGTAATCTTCGTTTGCTGGAATTTTGAGGGTGAAGAGTTTTGAGTATATATGTAGCTTAAAGTAGAATTTTATGAAAATATATAAGAAATATTTTTACCAAATTTAAAAAATTTCGAAGTTCCATTAAATTCGTTTGATGGAGTTTCGTGAGTTCCGTTTTTATCAGTAGTGTAGTAGCATTTAGCGTATAATTTAGTAATTTAGGGACATAAATCCTAATAAATTGAATTACCAGACATTTGATGAAGTGGGCTTCCTTTTCCTCTTTTTACTGAATTCAACCATAGCTCTTTTATTAATGGCTTCATTTCTTCATGTGCTCTCTCTCTCTCTCTCTTTCTCTCTCTCCCTCTCCTGAACTTCGTTGTCACTGGGATAGCACATCACCTTGTAAGTAAACATGAAAAGGGTACATCATGTTATATTAAGAAAACCTGGGCAAACCTGGGCAATGTTGTAAAGAGAAAGAAAGCAGCCGAAAAGCATGGTAACTCTTTCTCGTTTAATCGTTTTTAAATGTAAATGTTATTGCAAAAAGTATCATGAAAGAAGTTCGAATATAAAAACCTAGTAAAACCTTCAATAGAAATATATGGTCAGCAGATTTCATTAAAATGACTTGGATTTGTAAAATAATGTACGGATTTAAATTCAGAATTAGTCACGAAACACATAGGTGGTAATTAGGAACCTTTTAAATTCTGATCATGTTTTGAACAATATTGTCCATAAACTCCATTTTGGTTCAAACAAACCGCTATTTGTTACTAAATGGAATCCGATCTTATTCTGCATGCTCAGTAAAATGTTCTTAATTAATCATCAGCTAGTAATATATTAGCAGAAAGGAAAGAACCTTAGGTGAGATAAAGTTGGCCAGAAACTAGTTGTTTCTTTTTCAATTTTCCCCACAGCGCATGCGCGAAGCATTGGATAGACGAATCCATTTACTCAAAGAACGTTTGGTAGCACCCTAATTTATGTACAGTTCATTCCAAAAGCGATTTCACTTGCTTGGCGGGAGTTGAGCTAAGCGAAGTTGAACGGTTATAAAGTCTAGTAGTTGGAACGAACATCGTAAAAGTTTAAAATGGACTTGGTCGTCCAGAGTGGAAATAGAGATGAGGTTTATGACTGATGTGGGCGAATTACAGTACTTTTAACTGAAAAGATTAATCGCTGCTTTTTATTTCAGTAAGATAGACTTTGCAGATGAAATATTTAACGCACTTATTAAAAACAAAGCAATAAATATTTAAGAATGTCTCAAGAATGTTCGATGAGGGTTTATCCTACGTAAAACCTCAGATGTTTAAATTACTGATGAAAACAGGTATGAAAACTCCACAGGCTGAATTCGAACCGGGAACCTTCGAAGAGCTGAAGTTTCCCGGTGCGAATCCAAGCTGTGAATATTCATTCCTACTTTCATCAATAAATATTTAGTTTATTTTTTATTTTTTCTTATTTATTTTTTCTGTATTTCAAACACTTATATTACCTGTGGGGTGTGTCAAACATGGCCCATCATCAGTTGTCATCATAACTTTTCACATTTTCCCTTCAGGTTTCGCATTATGAAGGTGTCCAAGGACTCACTCAAGGTGTCCAAGGCTCACCCAAGGTGTTGGCATTGTTGAGCGTACTTTGCCAACTTATCGATTACTTCCTGTAGTTTTTACGTTATTATATGCAATTTGTGCAAAAATAACAAATCAGGCAACCGAAATGCCCAGGACCGATAGGATTTTAAAGCATTCGAGAACGAAAAGGAAACCATTTGATTTTTAAAAAAACCCTTTCGTTGTTAAGAATTGGATGAGCTTGCTAAGGAAGCCTCTGGTTGCTAAGCAAGGCGTACTTCTAAGGGAAATGTATAGTTCAAACTGAATAAAACTACTTGAAAAGTTAAATGGAGAAAGTAGCACTTCTCTATAGATTAGAACATATACGAATCCTTTAGTTTTTAAGCATTTCTATTTAATGAAATAAGCGTTAATTGTTAAAGCCTTCTATGTAAGAGTCAATTCTTTCTTCATAAACTATTACCAAAAATTTTCTACGTAAGCAAGTACCATTGAAGGAATGATTAGCTACTAGCTATTGTTAAAAATTGCCTAAAGCAAAATAACTATTGATAGTATAGGGTATAAGTAATTACGTGTTATACCTTAGCATTGAAAGTTTCCAATGGTTTCATAATGGTATAATTAAAACATGAATCATGGAACCAAATTAGATTATCATTGATTTTACGTTATATTCATTCATGACACATCATTTCAAGTCGTTTTATATATTAGATGCCATATTTTAGCATTGAAAGTTCCAATGAACCATAATGGGTCCACTAAACAAGCTTCCTTGGAACCAATTTCGACTATCATTAATTTTACGACATATTCAATCATGACACATCATTCCAAGTCGTTTGATATATTACATGTCACATTTTAGCACTGAAAGTTCCCGTGAACCATAACAGTTCCACGAAAACAGGTGCCTTAGAACCAATTTCGAGTATCATTAATTTTACGTCATATTCATTCATGACACATCATTCTAAGTCGTTTGATATATTACATGCCGTATTTCAGCATTGAAAGTTCCAATGAAACATAATGAGTCCACGAAACCAGGTGCCTTTGAACCAATTTCGACTATCATTAATTTTACGTCATTTCATTCATGACACATCATTCCAAGTCGTTTGATATATTACATGTCATATTTTAGCATTGAAAGTTCCAATCAACCTTAATGGTTCCATTAAACCAGCTGCCTTTGAACCAATTTCGACTATCATTAATTTTACGTTATATTCGCTGATGTCACCTCATTCCAAGTTGTTTAATATATTCCATGCAGTATCTTAGCATTGCAAGTTTAAAATAAACCATAATGATTCCATTATACCAGATGCGTTTGGGCCAATAGGGGAAAATATCTTGAATGATGGGTACAGCTGCCATTTTTTGAGGGCAAGAGGAAGGCAATCCTATCGAAGTGCGCCGTTTTTGCCCGACTTGTTATTGTATAACGATGGTAACGAGTTGTTGCGTGTTTGGATGTATTGTTATAACAATGGGATAAGTTCAGAGCCATGGCAGCCATGGGTCTCGATGCCCTCAACAGATGGCGGATATTCAATGTTTGTTTTGATATTTCTCCCTAGTTGGAAAATAATTAATTTTATGTTATATTCATTCATGGCACGTCTGTCTGTTGGTGCTCTAGCTTTCGAACGCTTCCGAATTTTCGACTTCCGTTTTCGCAATTTGACAACTTAGGGAGATCGGAAGACTGAGTTCGTTGGTGGAAAAAATCGGTCAACTACTTCCGGTTCAAAAGGTCAAAAATAATATAGGGGACCACGTTTTTCAGTATACAGTTCCATGTATAAATGGCCTGTGTATTGCCAAATGCTGTTCTCCCTTTAAGTTTCTATAGCTAAAGCAGAGAAAAGGCTTGTGAATTAAGTGAAGACACGTGATCGTCTTCCTTGATGGTCTATATCAGTCAGAACTGGTTCAAGGGTATGTGGGTTAGTGGTACAATTATGGTTCACTGGAAAGTTTCAATGCTAAGATATGGCATGTATTATATCAAACAGCTTGAAATACATGTCATGATTGAATATTAACGTAAAATTAATGACAGTCGACATAGGTTCAATGGTATGTGGTTTCATGGAACCAGTATGATTCAGGGGAAACTTTCAAAGCTCAGATTTGGCATATAGAATATAAAACAACTTGGAATGATGTGTCATAAATTTATTAATAGTCGATATCGGGTAAAAGATACCTGCTTTTCGTGACCCCATTATGGTTCATTGGAACGTTCAATGCTAAAATATGGCATGTAATATATCAAACGACTTGGAATGTTGTGCCATGAATGAATATAACGTAAAATTAGTGATAGTTGAAATCGGTTCAAAGGTACCTGCTTTTCATGTACCCATTATGATTCACTGGAACTTTCAATGCTAAAATATTGCATATAATATATCAAACGACTTGGAATGAGGTGCCATGAATGAATATAAGATAAATTTATTAATAGTCTAAATCGGTTAAAAGGTACCTGCTTTTCGTGGACCCATTATGGCTCATTGGAACTTTCAATGCTAAAATATGGCATTTAATAAATATAAGAACTTGGAATGACGTGTCATGAATGAATATAACGTAAAATTAATGATAATCAAAATTAGTTCCATGATTCGTGTTTTAATGATACCATTATGAAACCATTGGAAACTTTCCATGAATAAGATATGGCATGTAATTACTTACGCCTTATATTACCAATAGTTAGTTTGTGTTATGCAAATTTTAAAATTAGCTAATCATTCCTTCAGTGGTACATGCTTACGTAGAAAGGCGTTGGCAATAGTTTATTAAGAAAGAATGCTTCGACAATTATCGCTTATTTCTTTAAATAGGAATGTTTACAAATTAAAAGATTCTTGTATGTTCTAATCTATAGAGAATTGCTACTTTCTCCATTTAACTTTTAAGGTAGTTTATTCTGTTTGAATTATACATTTCCCTTATGAGTACGCCTTGCTTAGCAACCAGAGGCTTCCTTAACAATGAAAGGCTTCTTTCATCTAAATATTAACAATGAAAGGCTTCTTTAATAATCAAATGCTTTCCTTTTCGTTCTCGAATGCTTTAAAATCCTATCGGGCCTAGGCATTTCGGTTGCCTGACTTGTTTGATATGATATTAAATTTAAAACAGCGGGGGCATAGACAAAGCATGGCTCTTCAAAATGAGTTGAGCACATGATGCTGTTTGGAGTTGATACCAGTTCTCGCTGATAAAAACTAATACGCTGTTTTTTTATTGAAGATATCTATGAAACGTGAAATTTCTATCCAACAGTCTATTTTACACATCCAAACAGAGAACAAATTGAAGGCATTCTGACATAAAACAGGTTAGCAAAATCTTATGATATTTAGAATCGTTCGAAGCGAAACTAGAATCTCGGCGGCGAAATTCCCCGAGGTTCTTGCGGCAGGTTCTCGCCTCGCGTCCCGCCGTGTTCTCGGGAGAAGGAATGGAAGATCGCACGCCAATTTTCAATTTTCCGAGGTATTTTTCTTAAGAAAATATTAGGATAAATCGAAAAATTTTGAATGATATATATTTTATTAACCTGGATTAATGTTATGATATAAACAAAAAAAAAATTGAAATTTTTCCGTGGAGTTTACCTGTAAGTAATATATCAAACAAATCGTAATGACAAGATATAAGCGGTTACTATTTTCATCAGTCGACGAATATGGTAGATGGCACGAACCAATCACAAATATTATCTAAATTGGTTCAATAGCACGTGCACAGATGGTACCTCCACGACCCACCCTAGCAATTTTCAATGGAGAGATATATAAAGTAATATATCAAACAAATCGTAATGACGAGATAGAAGTGGATATAAATTACTATTTTCGCCAATTGATACATATGGTTCAGGAAATGAACCATTTTGTAAATGGTTGTATTCGAGACAATGGCACGTGTTCTAATGGTACCCTTATGACACCCTCCAAACTTTTCAATGAAAAGATATGGAATGTCCCTATCAAAGAAATTGGGATGATGTATCATGAATGAATAAAACGTAAAATTATTAGGACCGATAGGTACTTATGTTTTCACAATGTCCGTCCGTCCGTCTGTCTGTCTGTCTGTCTGTCTGTTGGTGCTCTAGCTTAAACGCTTCCGAATTTTCGATTTCCGTTTTCGCCATTCGACAACTTAGGGAAAACGAAAGACTGAGTTCATTGGTGGAAAATATAGGTGAACTACTTCCGGTTCAAAAAGGTTACAAATAATATAAGGGACCACGTTTTTCAACTATGCAATTCCAAGTATAAATGGCCTGTGCACTGCCAAATGCTGTTCTCTCTTTGGCATTCCATACTTAAAGCAGAGAAAAGTCTTGCGAATTAAGTGAAAACACGTGATGGTCTTCCTTGATGGTCAATATCAGTCCTAACTGGTTCAAGGGTATGTGGTACCATTATGGTACACTGGAAAATTTCCATGCTAAGTTATGGCATGTATTATTTCATATATTATGGTTGAATATTAACGTAAAATTAATGCTAGTCGAAATGCACTAGCGGAAGAAAAAATCCCAACATCACGAAGGACTTGTGCTAGATTAATGAAATTTGGACAGTATATTCAGCTATGGAATTTATCCAATTGATTCAGGTTTCAAGGTTACAACTTATAGGGGGCGCCACCAGCGCCACATACAACTTATAAGGGGGGCCACATACAACTTTCAATGGTATGTGGTTTCATGGAACCATTATGGTTCAGCAGAAACTTTAAAAGCTCAGATTTAGCATGTAATATATCAAACAATTTGGAATGACGTGTCCGGAATGAATATAACATAAAATTAATTAATTCGAAATGCGTTCAAAGGCACCTAACAATAAAATCAATTCTGGTTTTGGGGAACAATTATGGTTCATTGGAACTTTCAATGATAAAATATGGCATGAAATAGACCAAACGACTTAGAATTATGTCATGAATGAATATAACGTAAAATTAATGATAATCGAAATTGGTTCCATGATTCGTGTTTTAATGATACCATTATGAAACCACTGGAAACTTTCAATGCTAAGATATGGCATGTAATTACTTACGCCTTATATTATCAACAGTTAGTGTTAGGCAAATTTTAACAATAGCTAAAATTGTTAAAATTTGCTAATCATTCCTTCAATGGTACAAACTTACGTAGAAAAGTGTTGGCGATAGTTTATGAATAAAGAATTGACCCTTACACAGATTTCATTAAATAGGAATGCTTACAAATTAAAGGATTCGTATATGATCTAATCTATAGAGAATTGCTACTTTCTCTATTTAACTTTTGATGTAGTTTTATTCTGTTTGATGTAGTTTTAAGTACGCTTGCTTAGCAACCAGAGGCTTCCTTAGCAACCTCATCTAATTCTTAAAAATGAAAGGCTACTTTAGAAATCAAATGCTTTCCTCGAATGCTTTAAAATCCTATCAGTCCAGGGCCTGACTTGTTGATAGTCGAAATTGGTTCAAAGGCACTTGCTTTAGTAGAACCATTATGGTTCATTGGAAACCTACAATGTTAACATTGGGCGGTTGAAAAATATAGTTCCGCAAATGGTCATTCCTTAATGGTTTATTAATTACAGAACAGACTATTTTATTATCTAGTTACCCGATATGGGAAGTATAGGAAAAAAATGTAAATGGGAGGATATTTTTATGTAATATCCTCTTTTTAACACTTAATATTGTAATATCCGTTAGTTTCTTAATTAAAACTACAGGATGGTTATAATTAAAGTGACACCATTTAGACCTTTCTAGCGGCGCTGGTCATGTAAGAAACTATCTGAGAATTTTTACTCAATCAGAGACGTTATGACTTGTGACATGGTTGTGGGGATATTTGAAAGATAATGTCTATGGAGGAAGAATACGGACTGTCACTGAATTGAAACAGCCCATATTACTGCGATTCCTCAGGAAACCCTTCGCTCTACTGTGGAACATGCAATAATGCGCTTTGAACATGTCATTGACACAAACGGAATGCACATTGAACAAATGCTCTGATTTTATAAATTTCTTTTCTTCTAATTTTTTGTTTTATTATTCATGCGCCATTTTTGACGTAGCGGTCAAAATGTGAACTAATTGTTTTTATTGCAAAATTCTCTTCCCCATGGTCTATATAACATATATCTCAAGTTTCGTCAAAATCTGATTACCAGAAAGGCCGCTAGAAGAGTCTAAATGGTGTCACTTTAATTATAACCACCCTGCACTTTTGCACTTTTTAACAAGTTAAGAAATGTGCACAGCGATTTCTACTCACTTTTATATTGGCAATGTAATTAAATTTTTCAAAAATGGGAGATAGCGCCCCCAGACCCTCTTCTCACTAATTGATACTTTCGCCTTTTTTTACTGTTTACTGTTTACTGAAAAAATAACTGCACCCGCTCTATACTTTTTCAATGACGGCTTAGGCTTGTCATTCCTCAATATTAAATTTCAAGTCTGCTTCCCATTAGGATAAGAAAATAATTTGGCACTTCATTTGGGGGATGCATTAAGTACTGAGAAAATAAAAATCTAGCATATAACTTCTGATTGCTACATCGGTAGGTTTACACTCCATTATGCTAAATCTTAGCTCCTCAGGAAATCGGTCCAACGGTTTTATGCGGAAAAAATTGCTTAACCTATAGTGTGTTTCAGAGCAACTTGATTGTGTTAGAACAGTTACGGGACCGAATAACATGCAGTTGATCCAATATCAATGCGCGGTTATGGCTGCCCCTGAGGATGGCTTCCTTGCAAAGATGTAATTCTCACCAATCACAACAACTTACGCCGCACTACTTTTCTATGCGACGTCACATCAGGGCGTGAAAAGGTTGCGTAACTGTTGCAATACAGTCAAGTTGCTCTGAAACGCACTATAGCAGATACAATCATGGGAGGTATTATCTTTAATTATGACGTTCGATCTGAAGACCGGTCTTTTTGAGCCACTTTGAAACGAAATGTATCAAACATGTATCAAACAGATGTATCATAGATTTTTTTAGAAGTATTTGACAGAAAACATTTCCGAAGAAGATTCTCTCTTTGCAGTTATTTTTGATACTTATTAATACTGGATTTTAAATTGTAAATCTGCGAAATATTTAATCGCTTAATGCATTATTCATTTGTTTCACTTTTTTGTTGTTAAGATATAAATAATAATTTTTATATAAAAGTTATCAATTAAAAAGTTGTTTTTTTATTTTTGAAATAAATGAATCTTTTTTACTATTTTTGTCAGATATATCACGAAGGTGGGTGGCGATGGTACACGCTCATGCGTTTGTGTATTTGTGTAAAGATGTCAAGTAAATTATCACGGACTAATATAACTGCTCCTTTCATTATTATTTGATAAGTTTTTTTTCGTTAATAAGCCGTCTGAAACCACTATTGCCTGCGTATCGATAAGTTTATTCAAGCTCCACTCCATTTCGCCAGTGAGCTTCCTTGTAACATAATGAACCAGCCTTCATAGGTTATCTGTATATGCACAATAAATGAAATGAGCAGAAATCGTTGTGCACATTTCATGAATTGTGTAAAATTTCTGCACATTTCACAAACTGAAATATTGCGCATTTCGTGAATTATGCAATTTCACAATCTGCGCATAACATACGCACTAAGATTTGGTACACAATCTATGATCTTCTACGGATACAGTACCAGAGATGCTTGCACATACCATTTCAAAACTGTCACAAAAAATCATACATTAGCTAACTAAAACTAACACATGTTGTTGCCACACAAGTTTAACTACAAATGGCGTAACATGTGTTAAAATTGCATCATCCATACCCGTGTGCATTACTTTTGAAATGGTCCTCATAGTATAATTGATGCTTCAGGAAATGTTTGTCTTTTAAAATTGATCGAAAAATTTTGTTATCCCACGCTGGGTAGAATGATTGGAAGATTCAATTACTTTGGGTCGATATCCCATAAAGAAACTCGTCTATCGCAAGGGAAGTCGGAGGCTAATGGAACAACGAAACAATAAAAAGTCAATTGTAACGTAACTGTACAGTGGAGAAATGTGGGGTTTAAATAAAGTAGCAAAGTTGGCATTTGAAGAATTAGTTTTCTTGAAATTCCCAAAGTAGCCAAAAATATTCAAATTAACAAAATACAAATAATCCTTAGATGCTTCTGCACGATACTAAGTGATTACAATAACTGCATAAAACAATTAAGATTAAGTTGAATATTAAACAGAATTTCTCGTAGGACTTCCAAAGTTTTAAAGAAAAGGAAATTATAACATAACAGAGACTCATCAACTGTCCTCGTCTAAGAATTATTGATCTAGAAATTTAACGTTAATTGAATTCACCATGTGAGGCCTTAGCCTATTAATTCAACTTAATTTAAAATCAATAACAAACGATAATACCCAGAAACGGAGACTCAGCAACCGTCCTGGTCTAAGAACTATTAAACCAGAAAATTTAACGTTAATGGTCATTAACATCTGAGGCCTTAGCCCACCAATCTAGCTTAATTTAGCATGCAATAAAGAAAGGATAATACACGGCAACGGAGACTCAGCTACCGTCCTGGCCTGCCGAATATTAATCCAAAAGTTTAGCATTAATAGCAAGTAACCTAGGAGGCTCTCGCCTAATAGATTTAATTACAAGATACGCCAAAGCATCCGTGATCATTGCAACTACTTTGCATAACTGTTTATCTTGCAATATTCTCCTATACTTCTGCGGACATCTGAAGTTCTCTATTGCACAACGGCGAACCCGTCGTGTAATCCTTTTGGCGGGAGGATTACTGGAATCCGAATGGCTAAATTGTCTTCTCTGAAGAACGACACAATGGGATGCACTATCAGAACAAAACAAAAATAAAGGAACATTAATTAAGATGCTATATTGTTCGCGCGCCTTACGAACTACGCCCCGTAATGCGTCTAGCAATATCCAGATAATGTTCCGAATCTTAGCACTATCCAAAGTTAGCTCCAAAGAAGGCTCACCTTCGTAAGTAAGAATGAGAGCTTCGCAACGCGCTACGCAATATGCACCGGTGATATGCGCGCTTACGCTACTATCTCTTTCCACCAGTAAATTTGCCTGCTCGCACGCAGGAATCCTAAGCAGATCGTCGCTGCTTAGCGTATTGTCTCCTTGGCTTCCTCCTGTCTGCCCTCGGAAACAATCCTTATTCTCGTAACTCAATGAGAGCATAGAACCTTTGGCGTTCAGGCCTAACGTCGAATTATCGTGCTCCTGCCCGGTCTACGGCGCCTCTAGCTTCTGCTCCGTATTAACATTATTTCCGGACGCCTTACTAGCTGAGGGCATAGGACATTTGGCAGTCCCACCTAACGACGTATTATCGCTCTTCGAATTCGAACTTCCATGAGTAATTTCTCGTGCCCTTCGCTCACCTTCCCCTGGTGGTTCCCGGGAGGTTAACGCTTCACGTTTCCCGCGGAACACGCGGCAGCAAGGTTTACTCGTGGCTTTATTATCTTGAAATAAACTGAAAAGCCTAACCTGCTGCTCGCATGCCCGCCTAGAAGAACCTCTTGGCTCTGGGTCCCCGGGAAGATGGCTCGGCCACGATAACTCCGCTTTTACGTCTTTACTCATTCGAATCCTAACTTGCTCTCCCTTTCTTTCTCTCTCTTCCTTTCCAAGTCCCTCTCTCGTACCTTCTCGCTTTCCTATTGGCTCTTTCCTCGTCTCTCTTCAAACTACTGTCACCTCGCCTTTCTCTAAATATTTTCTGCCTTTTCTCTTTAACATACGACGCTCTGTGCTTCGGACCTTGTCTCTCATCCGTCGTCTGCTTTGCATCTCTCTCTTTCTTGTGCTTGCCCCCTCCTACAAGAACTGCGATTTGGTCTGAATCACTACTGCTTCCTCCCAAATTTTGTGACATCAATATTAGCAACTGTTTCGTCAAACTGGAAGTTGAATTTTTTAAATCGTTATTAAAGTCACTTACAAGGCAACATAATATTTGCAGCCTCGCGATCCGCTTCACGCTCGCATGCAAGGCTGCTATTTCGTTGTCGCTGCTATTTTTTAAAAGAATAGATTCCACTTCCTTGACGTCAACCATTCATCCACCGTCGAAATTCATCCACCGTAGTCGAAATGACATTCCGTGACCCGATCTATATAGAAGGTGGACTGCGTTGAATGATGGCAAAGTTGAACTCTGTTCATTCTTTAACCGGCTTATTTCTCGGCCTAGGATTCCTTCTCATCTGCTTATACGTCGTGTCTTCGCTTAAACGTCTCGCTCCAACAAAAGGCGATTTTCGCTTCCAACGATTAGGCCGGGTTCCCATGGTCGTGCTTGTCGCACGTATTCTAGATGCTAACAATCACCTGCTACTGTACACATGATCACGCGTTAACGCGCGTTTACTTGCCACAGCCGCTGCTCTGTCGCCGGTATCTTATCTCTCGCGTAAGCTTGCGATATCGTGATTATTGAAATGCTAGCTTTCACTATTTAACCGTCATGTGATCCGCGCGACTTGTGTGTTGAGAGACTGTGGAAATACGTAAGAATGGACGACGGCTTCAATATTGAATTATTTATCGATGAAATAGTGAAAACGCAATTTAAGATATGAATACAAAAGAATGTTCATATAAAATAACTAATAAAGGCCATGGGAAGAAATGGTTTTAATTTTTTTGCAATGAAGCTTCAGTTCAGAAGACAAAAAAAAAATCTATGTAAGAAACATTTTTTAAATAATTTTATTTATGCATGTATTTTTTTATTTAACAATGTTTTATGGTGCCCGGAACGAAAGAAAAAGGAAACTGGCGCATGTGTAAATGAATAAAACTCGTTCAACCAATCAGAAACAGACTGATAACGAGGTATTACTTATACCTGGCATCAGTAGTAAGTAATGCCTTGATTCCTGTCCGTTTTTGATTGGATGAACGAATTTTTAATTTTCCATGTTTCATTTTTCGGATTAAAACCCGCAAACAGATTGCCTCTTCCATTTCCATCCTGAATGATTGACGAAACAAGACTGGCTCAATCACCGCCGCAGGTCTTTTCAACAATTCAGGGCTGTCAGGCATTCACATCAATCACATCTCGTGCAGAAGTGAAGACAAATGGAGGTATCGAATGAGACGGTTAGCTGTTGTTTGCTTTATGACTTCAAGGTGGGCTTGTCAGCAGAAGCATCAAGTCGCGGAATTTGTCTTGCGTTTGGTTCCAGAAATTCAGGTCGGGAGAATTTGCCATTTCTGATGAACCCCCGAGTGGTCGACCAAAAGCCTTAGATGACCAGGCCCTGAAAACGGCCATAGAGGAGGACAGCACTTTAACATGTGATGAACTTGCCAGACGGTATCAGGTTTCTGATCAAACATTTAGACGTCACCTGCACAGCCTAGGAAAGACGTACAAGTTGAGCAAATGGGTACCCCACACATTGTCGGATTCCAATAATAATCAACGAGTGACAGCCTGCGACGAGTGACACTCTCGACATCGTAACGCACGCATATTTAATCGAATACTTACCAGTGACGAAAAATGGGTCCTGTATGACACTCCGAAGCGTTCCAAACATTGGTTGTCATCCCGGGACACCCTCCACACACATCAGAGCCACCTCTGCACCCACGCAGGAACAAGCTCTGTGTCTGGTGGACTAGACGCCAAATGGTTCACTACGAGCTCAACAGGCCAAGCCATCACTGGGGACTGTACTCCCAGTAGTTGGAACGTGTGCAACAGGCATTGCAGCAGGAGCCAGCATTGGTGAATCGGAAAGGGGTACTCTTCCTTCATGACAATGCCCGGGCACATGTGGCACGGGTGGCCAGGGAAATCATAGAGGGAAAACTTTGTGTCATCCACCTTACTCACCAGATTTTGCTCTAACGGATTATTACCTTTTCTATTCACTGGACAACCATCTTTGTGGAAAATCCCACACCAATGATACAAAGACCAATCTCCTTTGAGTCCAAGACTGGCAGGGGATTGACCAACGTGTGTTGGCAGAAGGTGCTAGATGCCAGTGGGGATTACTTTGGGGACTAGCGCTATGCTACTCTTTTATATACATCATTTTGTTTTCCGGAATTAAAAACGGAACTTTTGTGGTTACCTGGTACCAAATCATGTTGTACTGTTTCTTTATAAACTTTTAGATGTTATCTGAAGAAAAAAGTCATCTCGCAAAAAATTTGTTTTCAGTAAACTGTAAATGCCGACTCCTCATGAAATCTCGTAATGTCATTCGACCGAAGCGACCAGAATTCCTCATCAAATAACGCGCATCCTCATATTGCCATCAAGACAACTGATATGTTGCGAAAGTTCAACTGGGAATTTTTCGAGCATCCTCCATATAGCTCTTACTTTCCACCAAAACGACTTCCATTTGTTCGGTTCCAAGCAGTACAAAGAGAATTCAGCCAGCAGCCCAAAGAATTTTATGCTGCTTGTTTTATGGGCTTGTGAAACGATGGACAAGTGCCTCATTGTAGAGACAGATTATGTGGAGAAATAAAAATAGTTTTCAAGTCATTTGTTGGTTCATTTCTATATCCATTTGTAATTTATTGACTTCCCCTTCTATTCAAACGAAAATATCTAACGAAAGAACCAGAAATTTCGTACAGAATTAGAGCATTAATTTTATAGAACTCCACTAATTCAATGATCAATTACAATTTCATTTAATGTAAGCAAGATAGATATTTTCTGTTATTAACTTTTTATTCAGTTTTAAAAAATAGTCTCTAGTAATGGGCATTGTTCTTCTCTTTCTTGTTAATCCGTTTAAAACTTTAGAATACGGGTAAATTGCTTCAGTGTCGTTGCATTGGGTTAATTGCTTACTTTTAATCACTTGGCAAAAAATTGCACCATTATTTGGTAATAAAACTAAACTTATGCAATAAACTACTAATAGGTCCAATTCTCTTATTAGATTTTATTAGCCCTAAAATTATAAACAAACAAGACTAGGAGCTAATCTAATCTCACAAGAAATGGTTTGGGCCAATAATCATATTGGTAATCAGAGTACATTTAAGTGAATATAAGTACATTCCATAATAGGATTCATCAGTACAAATATTCTTAACGTTTATTCTAATTGCATTTCAAAACTCTTTTAGACTAATTTTGGAGAGAGTTGTTTGCGGGCTGCTTTCGTTTATGCAATCCAATTTCAGAATTAATAAACGAAGTAGTTAATCGTTAATAATAGTATCATCACGAAAATCTCTCTTTCTCTGGATCATGCTTCACTAACAGGCAAGTCCTTGTCCATTCCAGCCTTCCCTTTCCGCTATTGCTAACGCCTAATGAAGAAAATGAAGATGAATCGTTGTTCGCGTCGCTTCGCCTCTTTACGTCCAAGATCAATGCACCGGAAGGCAGGTCAATATAATCTATTTTAATCAGATCCCGAGGGAAGCCTAAGTGCAAATCATCGTGTACTAAATTTAAATCTTTTTTTTCTTTTTAATTTTAGCACGACGATGTAAATTTAGAGACGAGTAGAAATGTTCCGGTTGCTAGGCACTCTAAATTTGGAACGTGATTAATAAAATAATGGATTTAAAGGGGTTTTTATTTTTAGTACAGATTTTCTGCCGTTAAGTGGAAAGTATAGAATGAATTATCTAAGATTAGTCTTTTTTTTATGGAATTACATATAAACGTTTTCTATTAATTATATTAAATGATAATATTTTTAAATAAAGCTTTTGATTTCTATTAACCAGAAAATTTTATCTCATTAATTGTTATTAATTTTAAAATAAAATTAATTGTTTAAGAAACCTAATTTAATTATCACAGTAAAGCTTCGTAAAACTTGACAGATATTAAAATTTACAAGCTACTCCAAGTTTTTATTTACTATTGAATAATCAAAATATATTTTCAAATAAGCACATCAGAGTGATGGGGAAACCCGTCTTCTAGAAACAAAACAAAATTCTACACAAGAAATACATCATATAAATACAATCATTTGTCACAGGAAAATTTAGAAAGAGCTTGGAAGTAATACAAGAGTTATTGGGGAAATATCTCGTCCTACTATGCTTAGGATTAGCTGTTGTTCATATGGGGGGTGATATTGATATCTGTACAGGAGCCGTTCATTGCACTAGAAAGTTTCCTAAAGCAATAATAGCAATAAATCAGCTTCAGTTGTTTAACCTCTAAAAGTAATGAAACTACGCAACTTGGAAGTAAAACGAATTGTGATAAAATATTCTTGAACAGTAGAAATTAAATGTTTCCTTCGCTTGTGATTTTCAAGAACAGGAAGATGAAGATAAATCAGATAAGAAATTGATACAGGCTCTACATATATGGAGCATGATGCTGAAAATTTGTAAAAAAGGATTAATAATGATAGAATTTGTTATAAATATGGTATCAACCACAATATTAGTAATATTAGTTATTTCAGACTGGTCCATAAATAAAGCTGCTCAGAACTTTCGTGTGTGGAATATAATGCAGAAAACACGTGAAATTTTTCATGTGTACCATTGTGTGGAATTTAACAAATCTTGAAACTAGTAAATTCGGGAAAAAAATGAGTGAAGTTTAATAATTTGTCTCGGTTTTAGTTGAGTGACGTCACGGAATGACGTCTTTACCGGACATATACATAATATCGTTAAAACATTCCACCGTAACCAAATCTACGATGTCACTCAATGATTTGTCCGGGTTCTGTTCTACCTATTTGCCGTGAACGTTAAGTAGAATCTGCTTTGCTTGACTCTCGGCGTTTTGTTCATATATCGCATAGGAACAAGACGCCGCCTTCTTACATTCGAGTAATCTCGACTACGGACCGACTTTACTTAATGATTTTTTTTCTTTCGTCAATTACAGAAAGAATTTTGAACTCAGGAAAATTATTTCTTCATGCGCAAAAACTGTAACCGCTTCACTCTCAACTGAAGCTGAAACAGACTATAGTTCTTATATTGTATGAGAATTCACAAAAAATTGAAAAAATCCCCAACAAGAAAAGATGAAAACATAAAAAATAATAAATTATTAAAAGCAACACCCTTCCCTAATTACATTATAGCTAGACCACCTGAAACTAAAATTTAATATTTAATTTTAAGTCCAATGAAATACTCAATGATAAAGCAAACAGTAGTGCAAAAGTGAAACAATTATGAAATGACCGAGAAACCATTTATCTGAAATTAATTAGTTGATTTCATTTGCTCCCGTTCTATCTAAAAGCTGATCATATTTTGCTAATAAACGATTTATAATTTAGATATACCCTGAATTTTAAATGTGCATTACTCGTTACATTCTCATTGAATGTATTTTGCACAAATACTCGTATATCCTTCTAATACTTGAAAGATAAAAAAAAATTGTAAAATTTCATGAAAACTTGTTTTTAATTTATTAAATTGAGTACTCATCATTAATTTATCATTAAAGTATTTGAAGAGAGAGAGTGTCAACTGTTGACGTTAATAGTTATTTTGTTCAGCAAACCATTTAGGGTTTAGTATTGATGGAGAGGGATACGGAGTTATTAGGATTATGTTATTAATATATTCCCATATCTCAAATATAGTGAGGTAATTTGGAAGTTAAAACCTATCCAATGCGACAATTATTATATTCTAATTTAGTTGTATTAATAAATTTCTTTTTTTATTTAGTTACTTAATTTATTTATGTTCAATTTCAATTCATTTTCAAATTTGGGTGTATTTTCCGTTTTCAATTTTTTCTTTAACTTCCATTATATTGATTTTTACCTTCAATGTATAAATGATTTAAAAATGTTCCTTTTTTATGCCGTAAATTTATGTAATTTTATAGAGATTATATCAGTTTCGCTCATCTATTATTGAGAGTACACTTGCACGGCTCCCTTTAATCGAATTTCTATATGGCGGATTTAATTGATGCTGCAATCTTTAATTATAATTATGCAACTTTAGAATGCTATGTATAAAATAATAACAAAATTTATTAGAATTTAAAGTCCTGATCGAAAATACAAACAAAAATACCATTTCCGACCTGGGAAGATTTGATTGAAATTGATTGGTTGATGGAAATTGTTGAAATTGATTGAAACGTGCCATATCCATGTTTCAATCAATTTCAACAATTTCAATCAACCAATCAATTTCAATCAACCACTCAATTTCAATCAAACGGTGCTATCAATGTTTATCAATCAATTTCAACCAATCAATTAACAACGTCAATCAATCAATTTCATTTCTAGAAAAATTGTTTGATTTTTGTATGATACTTCAGAAATTAAATTCATCTAATTATATTCCAACTAATATAGTGTGCAAACCCTACTACAAAATTGGTTGATATATTTACACACTGTAAACATGATTACTCACTGTGTCCCACATAAACAGAAACATGTGTTTTAAGTGGAAGTTTCATTGAAGTACTATTTCTATTTATGAGGCTATTTCCTCTTTTAACTTTAGCCCATTTTAGAATTAACTTGTCAGTGATTCGTCATCGATTTCTATCAAGCTTAATTTACCCCATCATTTAATTCTTTGAGTCCTAAAAATATCGAAGAGGGGGTTATTTTTAAGCTCTTTCAACGATATTTATGTCAGCTCTATTTCGGATGCATTTAGTTTTTAATGCAGATATCGGATCCAATGGGACTTCTAAATCCTGCATTGATAATTTATTGTGTTTTATTTATTTCATCAGTTTTAATGGCAGTTGCAGACCAATAGTAGTAACACGTGAATTTATGCATCCACTGGGTTCAGAAAATTAAACAGAAAAATCATCCCGCCATGAAAAATGGAGAATCAATAATCATATTGAGAGAAAAGGAATGTGGTGCAGTGATTCGTTGGAATTGAAATTGAAAAATGAAATTATCCGAAAATAAAGTTACCGTCCCACATCCTTCCTTCCGCCAAAGTCTTTTATCTCTTCGTTCACCTTTTATCTATTTCTTTAAAATTTTATCTATTTACAATTTTTGCACATTTCTTCGAATTTTTAGTTTAAAGGGGTCGTATCAGTAATTTTTCCTTCTATGGTCGCCAATAGCAGCAAATATATTTTATTGCATTTTAATCCAATTATTTTGAGTAATAAAAATTGTTTAACTCCTAATTTATTTATTATCTCAGAAAGACTGAATAAGGACTGAAAAACTCTCAAGAGAAAAGTATTGCAGCTTTAAAAATATGCAAATTAAGCCATTAATTTTATTATAAGATATATTTTACTTTTTACACGGAGTTTACTTTGAAGTGATCAATCCATACAAATGTACGAAGCCTGTGAGAAAAGTATCCGACCTTATTTTTTTTTGCGAAAACCTGATAGATTTAGATCGCGCGCGCGCTTGCATGAGCCGACCTTGAACCTTTGTGCGTATGCGTGAATTTTTTCCCGCCTCTCAATAGCGTCAGTTGCTGGCAATCAGCATTAGAGGGAGGTAGTGTGTTGTGCTCTCGTCGGTTTTTGATTTGAAGGCTTTCGGTGACGATGCTATGGTCGTACCCGTACACCCAGGACTCGTCACCAGTGATTATGGTGTTCATGAAGTCGGGGTCACTGTTTGCGGAGGCCAGCATGCCTGTGAGACGTCACCACGAAGTTGCTCTTCATGGCCTAATCTTCGGTCAGAATGGAATGTGCCGAAAACGTACTGATGCCCACCTCTTCCGCATCACCGAAAGCCGTCTGAATCTTCCGGATGGTTTCCACCTGGCTGTCGCCCAGTTTCTGGCAAAATTTGATGCAGTAACGCTGCTCCAGTCGTTCCGTCATTTTCCTTCAAATCAAAAACCGACGAGAGCACAACACACTACCTCCCTCGAATGCTGATTGCCAGCAACTGACGCTATTGAGAGGCGGGAAAAAATTCACGCATACGCACAAAGGTTCAAGGTCGGCTCATGCAAGCGCGCGCGATTCAAATCCATCAGGTTTTCGCAGAAAACATAAGGTCGGATACTTTTCTCACAGGCCTCGTATTAAAATTGTCAAAATATCGTTAATATAAGGGTCGTACAAATGAAAAAAAATTTTATGTGGGAAAAAAAAGATGACGTGTAGGATCGTAAGTTTATGTTTTCAACAGTTGCGAAACCCCACGTGCAAATTGAACAATAGGTTGCAAGTGTTGCATCACGTGAGAAAGAACGATAGCTCGCACTTCGAAGCTTTGCGAGTGATCGCTTCGTCCAAACAACAAATTGGAGTCAACGAAACAGGAACGGAGAGCAGTAATTTGGTTTTTGACATGTGAAGGAGTTTCGATTTCTGAAATTCATCGTCTATGGAAATGACTGCCTAACCTTCACTCGTGTTTGGGCATGGAGCAAGAGGTTTTCGGAGGGACGGTCATCGTTGCAAGATGATCAACGACCTGGACAAGCAAAAAGCGCCATCACGGATGATTCCAAAGCCGAAATTGGCGCTGTCTTAAAGGAAAACCGAAGAGTGGCAATCGATGTCGTGGTTGCTAAACTTGGCCTTAGTCGTGGAACTGTTTATTCCATTATCAGGAACCATCTGCACTACAGAAAAATCTGTGCACAGATTTACATGCCTTGTTACACGGTGGGATAAATGCCTTAACACATTGGGAGAGTATTTTTAAATTCCTTTTATACACTTTGGATAAAATAAATAATTTTCGTTTTCATTTGTACGATCCTTATACAATGTCTTTTACGTTTAATTTGACCTTTGACCTCTTTAAGGGGTCAAATCATAACGTAACTTTTTAACCATGTAAGATGCAACAGAAGTGGCAATGGAAAACTTGTAGAAGGCACCATGTTTACCCCTAAATCATCATTTTTACATAACTTATTTCTTTACTTTACAAGAAAATTATATTGGTACTAGGCTATCTGAAGTAATACATAGTTGAATCGAGAAATATTTGTACATGCGTATTGAATTACGGTTTTCAATTCATCCAAGTCTCTGAGAGATGTTTGCTACCCACCAATTTTCACATGAGCCCCCCCCCCAGAAAAGAGGGGGGGCAAAACTTCAGATGTTAACCAATTAAACATTTTCTGTAATTTCTTGGTACGTAAGCATCCGATTGGGCAACAGCATTTTATTCACAGATTAACAATTTTTAATACATGTGTAGATATTTGGGTGGATCAATTCAAAGTAAACACCCTGTATAAGACAAGGAAAATATTTTATTATTTACAGCACTCAATAAACTGTCGCTTTCCCAAACTTTATCTTGTGACACACAAAAAGTAAAGATCTAAAAATTTTCGCGGCACTTTTTTCAACCTCCAAGAATGAAATCACTTCAATCTTGAGCTGGACGAAATGCTTTAACACTTCTTTAATTTATTGAAGCAATTTTTTTTTTTTTTTTTTCGAAAAATCCCGCGGCACATTTTGGGAAACACTGATTTATATTTCACATATGTAAAAACATTTTCTGGAAGTGGTACCTAAAAACAATACGATATCAACATTCGGTCTGTTTTTAAATCATGGTATTCATGCTTGTTTATTTACAAAATCCGTGATTGTTTTAAGAATGGAGCTCTAATTAGGTACATTAAACCCTAAGGCATGCTTTTGTGTGTAGAGCTGCCAGACCTCGTTGCTTCTTCCGTAGATAGCTGGGCGTGCGAATTAGCCACTATGTCAACCTCCGGGTGAGCTTCGTCGTCCCTTACGTACGTCGTATCAATGGGTGCTCGCGCCGGCCGGTCGGACGTCGCTATCAGGGCTGCTGCATCAAAAGAAACAGAGACACATACAGTTCACGGGCGACGCCAGAACGTCCGAGTTTCGCTGCTTGTAGTCACTCGTAGAGCTCCAGACGAAATAGGCATCAAGTTCGTACACAAATGTTCCTGTGTCAAAGTTCCTTATACATCTTTCCTTCTTCGGAGCTCGTGCTCTGCGTCTATCTCGGTTGGCTGGCTCGTGCTCCTCGATTTACCTTTTTATCACCTCTTCCTCTCAAATTTCGCGCTATTGCGCAATTCGCCGTCGCTTCCAGACACAGGGTTTTTGCTCTGCCATCTGTTGCCATGCTTACGCCTATTTGATCTATTAGAATTATTAATGATGACACTATTGACAATAGATGGCGCCTGTATCCTCGCGCTGGAAGCAGACGCTTTTTGCTGCAGGTGACTCTGAACGCGCTCGGCTTTGTTCACAACCCTTTGCATATATAACAGCAACTCGATAACATTTGTCATATTTGCATTGTCACGGAACGTTCAGCGACGTGAGCGGGCATTTTAATGTATTTTTAACCCTTAATGAAGATATATTAGCTTTTTTTGGCCATGACTCGTTATATCGAAGGATTTTCTTACTTGGCCAAACACTTGATCAATCGAACAGTATCGCGTGTACGAGTAAGTAGGTGGAATCTGATCCGTCTGGCATTCTCCGTGCATTGCCAGACATTTTGCATTCTCAAAAGACTAGAAGCTCTTCGTAATTTTTCTTGAACTGATGATACTCTTCCAGTAGTTCTGTAAGAGTATAAAGTCTATAACACTCCTATGGAATCAGACAATTTTTTTAAAAAAATTCATTTTATTCTTTACATACTTGTAGGAAATATTTTGTACGATAAAAGATAAAACAGTGTAATATCCATATAAATTTTGCGGCGATTCGCGTAGTTGTTTCCCAGAAAAAAAAATTTTCATTTTTAGTACTGTTCCACTTATATGGACTCACCCAAAATTTGCATAAATTAAATTAACCAATGAAATGAAAACTTTCATATTTGATGCTCACTGCTTACTGAATGCGTTCTGTATTTTACCTGTTTTAAAATGCCAGGTGGTAAAACATTGTCAGAAGAAATACGGAAAAACATTTTTTATCACGGGCAAAGAAAGTCTCAGAGGGTCATTGCTAAGTTAATTGGACGATCACAAAAAGCCATACATAATGTGCAAAAAAAAGGAAATGATTATAACAAAATTAAAAGAAAATCTCGAAAACCAGTGTTGAGTGAACGTGATTCTCGGCGCATCTTTCATCTTGCCACCAATGAAGAACTGTCAATAAGACAGATTCAAGCAAGCTTAGGAAAGAAGGTGTCTCATCAAACCGTGTGGAGAAGTTTGAAGAACCATCCTAATGCACGGGCTATGAAACTAGCCAAACAACCGAAACTTACTGAAGCTCACAAAACAGGAAGATTAAAGTGGACTCGAAATGTGATGACTTTTGGAACCATGTCTTTTTTTCAGATGAAAAAAAGTTTAACGTTGATGGTCCCGACGGAAATGCCTATTATTGGCATGATATCGGAAGGAAAAGAAGGTGAAATTCAGCAGAAACTTCGGCGGTGGATCCGTTATGATCTGGGCTGCATTTGGGGCCGGAGGAAAGACGGATATTGCATTCATCGATGGACGGCTCAACTCGCAGAAGTACCAGGAACTGCTGTACAACAAGATGATCCCATTTGGTCCATTAATATGTGGCAGCTCATGGATTTTTCAGCAAGACAATGCGTCGTGTCACGTTTCTAAAACAACTAAGAAGTGGTTTTGTCACGTGGATTTTCGCATCATCAGAGAAAATCAAGAGAGAAGTTTGATGACAACGATGACGCCGAGAGGAGAAATTACTTCATCCCAAAAAGTTCTCGTGAAGCTACGGGAAGAGCACGAGAGGGAGAGAGAGAATGGAAATCAAGAAAGAAGGACGTACGGAGCGACCGAGCCGAATCCAATGACATGTTTATTAAAGGCCCGGGGCGCTTTCCACAATTTCCGAGCGCATGAGAACGGAAAAGCCAGCCAGGAGCCGAATCTAAGAAAGCCAGGCGAGTTCAAGCGCGACGTCGGCGACGACGGGGAGACAGCGGAAAAGGTCGGCGAGGCACGCAACCGAGAACGGCAGCAGTATCTCGGGCCATGTCGAACGCACGCTGAGGAGCAACGGTGGACGCCTCATGGAACAAGAGGTACGTACGAGCGATAGAAAGCCTTCTTCAAAATCTCTGCAAGGCGGAGGCTTCGAACAACGACGAAAGGCAGGCGGTAAAACTACCTGTTACCTGCGGAGACGAGGCAGCGGGAAATGGAACGTGTCCAGCGCCGGCAGAATTCATCTCCATTCGTCGAATAAGGACTTATAATTACGGTAGGCCATCTTTCACGTACTTTTTAAGGTGTCTGAAGGTGACCGCTACAGAAAGACTAGCCGTAATTAGTTTGCAAATCCCTAAAGTGCAAACAGAACTGTATAACATTCTTTTCGCCTACGAAGCAATTAATTGGCGCGAGGGAGGGAATGTTATTGGGATCTTCCCGCGGTCATTAAAAGATTATATTGACAGCGGATTGGGAGGATTCGTGCGGAAGCCTCATAGCATTACTTTCCATTAAGCGAACTATAAATATTCAGCGGACGCTGTACGAGACGAGTTACGGAGGAAAAGGACAACGTAGCGTCGTCGGATAGCTCATCAGTTTCGTCTGTGCAAGCTCCGTTATAATTTAGTTCAAGATTTGAAGTGTGTGTGTCATTAAAAGGTTAGATGTTAACCTCTGTGTATGATAATGAACGACGACAAAAGTAATTGTGTTTGTTTAAGATAGTGCTTCACGTTATTGTGGAATTGGTGGGCTGAAGTTAGTGTTTCTAATTGTTGTGGATAGTGTTGCGATGTTTTAGTAAGGCATTCGACAGTCACGATGCGACTTGTGTCTCGCAAATGATAAATGGTTATCGAGGTGATTGTTTATATGCTGTTGGTGTTTCATGTGTGTGTCTATGAAACGAAAGTGTGCTATGATCGTAGCCCTTTTTCATTAGAATGTGCTATTGGTGTTTGCATTTACGTTTCGTCGCTTCCCGTATGTTTGGTGAAGGTCATCGCCCTTAACAACGACATCAGTGCTTTTGTGCGTCAGCTACATCAACGCAGCATCTAGTATTCGTCTGCTCTTCTGCCAATAGAAAGCAACTCATCGAGTGCTCTGCGATATCAATTCATCGGTCAGCTTTTGCTCATCACTCAGCGAGCTTCATCAGGTTCAGCTACCCGTTATCGTCAGCTCTCTTCAAGTTCGCATCAACCAAGACGTTCAAGGACTTGGATCTAGCTAATCTTCAGGATCCTTCCCTTGTTCGTCTTGCCAAGTCGGGGGGGACTTGTTAACTGGAGACGGCAAGGAGACCCATCCTTCATCCAGCATTCAAGTCTTCAATCGAACGTCATTGTTCGGACTAGGGAAACTAGATGAAAGTTTCCCTAGTTCGGACTATCGTCATACCTGAATTTACGTCATCCCGATATTCTGTGATTGTGACTTTGCTTTTATTTCGACTTACCTGAATTTTGAACTTACTTGATATTTAAATAAACTTCCACTGCTAAAAACTTTATTTATTAATGAATTTTCAAAGCATTGAAAATTCATCTCTTTACAATTAAAAAAAAAAAAAATTTAAGAATCAATAAAATATTTTTATTTCATTAATATATCGTTTCCTCCTCTTGTCTCTGACTCTGCTTAATCCACGTGACAGGTTTCAAGATCAGAAAACTGATGTCATGGATTTGCCAGCGATGAGTCCTTATACACTGGTGGCCAAAAGTTTGGACCAACCAGCAATGTCAAGAAAAACTGAATTTATACGAAAACTGTTTTACACCTACAACTCTAAGTAAATATGAAACAAATTTATTCTGCGTTGTTGGTTTCTTATTACTTAAAATCAAAATAAGACTACCCAAAAGTTTGGACCACATTTATATCACATAAAGGGAAAAAAGTATTACATCATTAACTAATGAATTATTTTGACATTTGAAATCATTTTGACTCTACAACATTTGGCTTAGCAGCTTTCTGAATGGCTGCTATTAGTTGTTCTCGAGATTTGTACTGAGTGTTTTGGTAAATTTTTTGTTCTGTGAGTTGCCACACATTCTCAATAATATTGAGATCTCAATTTCGAGCAGTCCAAGCAAAAGTGGAAATGTTGCTCTCAAAATAGGCTTTCACAACTCGTGCAGTATAGATTGCAGGACTATCCTGCTGCTAAATCCATGGTTTTTACTTAAACTAGACTTTGTACAAAGGGATGAACGCATTGTGAAGAACATCTTTATACTGAGCTATTGTGCAATATCCATCTAAAATGTGAATCTTAAACTTTCCGTTGCTTTCAATGGCACCCAGAATCATCACTCCACTTGCCGCTTAATTCGCAGTGGAGCAAGTGTTTCTTTATTACGATGCTCTTCATAAGAAGCTCTATCATCAGGACCATCCAAACTGATTCGTTTTTCATCGGAAAACACAACCAATTGGAAGTCTGTGTTTTCACGAGGATGTGTCTTTGCAAACTCCAGTCTCTCCTGCATGAGTTTCTGTGTTAGTGGCATTTTTTTGTGTATAATGTCATAGGCAAAGTTCCGAGCACGTAGTTCGCTGCGAATTGTTCTTCTTGAGGCAGCAAGTTGCAGATTAAGTTTGACTTGTGTGGTGTTGACTACAAGCCCAGATGTAATATCATGTCTAACATGTCTTTTAATTCTTGATTTTTCTCTCCGCGTCAGTGCACAAGGTTTTCCTAATTCCGTCCTATTTTCCAATTAACATTTTTAACAATTCTGATAAAGATTTCAGCAACTTTTTTGAAGTTTGTAAATTGCTTGTTAAAATTTCTTATTCTCTCTCGTTGGCCTTCAGTTCTACAATACATATGGTTTTAGTGCTCACCACACAACACGATGACTTGTAATATGCAAATTATTTGCATGTTTGTGATGTTGGTCCAAACTTTTGGCAGTCTTATTTTGATTTAAGGTAATAAAAAAGCAATGACGCAGAAATAAATTTGTTTTTTCCCTGAATATTGTTTCATATTACTTATAGTTGTAGATGTAAAATATTTTTGTATAAATTCATTTTTTCTTGACTTTGCTGGTCGGTCCAAACTTTTGGCCACCAGTGGTATGAATCCAATAGAGAATCTTTGAGCTCAACTAGCACGTCGGGTGTACAAACAAAATCGTCAATTTAACTCTATTAGAGAACACAAATTGGCTATCCTAGATGCATGGGATGAAATTACAATTCCAGAAATAGAATCTTTAATAAAATCAATGCCACAGCGTTAGTTTGATTTAGTTTCAAAACAAGGAGGTTACATAAATTAACAATCATTTTTATTTTGCTATTGTTGATGAAATTTAAGAGTGATTCCATAGAACTGGAACAGTGCTGAAAGTGAAATTATTTTTTTTCTAAAAAATAACAAAGTATATTGGTAAGTAATCTTGTTTTATATATTGTTATAAATAATGTTTCATAAAAATGCATGAAATATTAAACAAAATTTGTAAAAAAATTGTCCAATTCCATAGAAGTGTTACAGACTTTAGACTAGATAAGGATAGTGAATATCACCAGGTCGATACTTTTGGGTTATAATTTAATAATTTGGTTGGCTATGATTATCGTGAACTCTTTGTATTTAAATATCAACTTTTACTTTTAGAAACCTTCCTACAAGTTAAATTTTAGAAAGTCATTTGCAAAATTTATTATGCAAAAATTGTTTATCTATTATTATATTGTCTAAAAATCTTATGTGGATAATGCAGATGATTAACTTAAGAATAAAATAAAACTCATTTTCCACAACGAAACAGGAATTGAACAAACATAAAAAGAAAAAGACCGAAAATAAAATGAAAAAATACAACCTGAGTCTGTAAGCGCTTTTCGAAAGCTTTGCTTTCATTATTCAGCAGCCAAGAAGCCCCTCTAGAGAACTTGAGAGAACTGACTTGGAATAGAACATGCTGAGTATCTATAACGAACGGAAGCCAATCTAGACAAAAAGATCCAACTGAATTTTATTGATTGGGTAAGTGCGTCGCCCATTTGATCAATGGTGATTCGCTAATAGGGCCCCTATCTAAGTTGAGTAACAATTTTTTATCTGTTTTTTGAATGGCTAAGCTTTCGAAGGCGTCCAGAAGGTGTTTCTTGTTTATTGACTCAATTAAGTTTTACATTGTTTAATAAGAATTCATGCCCGGTATCTAGAGAGTGTTTGGCTATGGATGACTGATTCCCTCTACTATATCTTGTGTCTCATGTGTTCTTCGAATCTTGTTTCAATATTACGGAAAGTTTGTCCTTTGTACATCATGGGGCATTGGGAACATCTGGCTTCGTATATTCCTGATTTCTGTAGTGGTGGAATCTGGTCCTTTGGGTTAGGTAATAAATGCCTGGTCTGGTTGGGATTGCTAAAAGATAATGAAATATTAAAAGATTTAAAAATTGAGAATTGAGACCTTTGATTAATGATTTATTGTAAGGTAAGGATATGACTCTCCCTCTATTTTTAGTCCGGTTGAGGGTAGTGATCTCGTCCATGAACTTCTTTAACTTCCTCTTCCTGACTAAATCGGTGATGGTACGTGTGCTATAGCCATTTTTAACTGCAATATTCTGGATCAAGGAAATTTCTTTTTTGAATGAGGATTGACCTAGTGGGAGATTAATAGCTCTGTCAATCATCGAAATAAAAGTAGACATTTTATGATTCCAAGGGTGGCTGGAATCGCTTGGTATGTAATTCAAACCGTTCGTAGGCTTTCGGTATACTTCAAATGATAGTGAATCATGGTTTCTGATGACTAGGATGTCAAGAAACGGCAGCCTTTGATTGTTTTCCAACTCAAAAGTGAATTGAACGGACGGAAAATAACTATTACTATGTTGGACAAAAGTGTTGACATCGCAAGCATTGGTGTTTGGTTCAGATACGTGGACGATGTCTTCACAATTTTTGACACCAAAGCGCTTACAGACTCAGGTTGTATTTTTTCATTTTATTTTCGGTCTTTTGACGTAGAACTACGTCTATCAGGGGTGCAGCCGAGGAAAAATTCAGACGCGATTTTTCGTTCAAAAAGTGATGTACATATCTCAGTCTATATCTTTATATCACTATATCCTACAACTATGGTCATTATCTCGTTGGAAAGAGGAAGGTTGAGTCTTGAATAATAAGCAAACATTTGAGCCACTGGGTCAAAAGTTACAGCAAGTAAAAGTTAAGTGAAATTTATGCTCGCCATCGTAATAACGGAGTGGCGCTGCTGCAGCATATACGTGTGCGGCGTGTATCGGAACTAATTGGAGCTAACCATGGCCTACGAGAAAAGGCCTGTGCATTTAATATAAAGAAGGCCTGTGCATTAGGTATAAAAACATGGAAACACGAGCGTTTTAAGATAATATCATGAAATCCTGTCATCTGCCGGCGAAATCAGTACATCATCATTTATATAAAATCAGCGACGGTGGACGTTGTCACAACAAAGAAAAAATCTAACATTGAGTATCTAACAATGGGTTATTTCCCGATTATACAAACGGGTGGGTTCGCTTCTAGTTTTCTATTAAAAATAAGTTGTAAAATAATAAAATATATATTATTTTAAGCAGATTAATTATTTTAAGAAATGAACTTTGATGTTTTGTTAATTTCTTAAAACAATAAATCTGACTAAAAAATATATGTTTTCAAACATGGTGGCCTTACAGGTGGTGGCCTTTGATATATCCTTGACAAAGCCGGGAATAAATGGCGAAACTAGTTGGAACTCCTGATGTCCCTCTGTTATACTGTAAGGCCACCACCTGTTTAATCAATAGGAACAGTATTATGATCCACCCTTCTACCGATATGTTGGTCTTAATTGTTTGTAAAAATATAAATATATGGGTCTTTAAAACAACAGTGATTTTACGACATAGAGTCGACGCGTTTCAGCCGTGGCTTTCTTCAGGACTGATTCAGATACAAGGGTTCGAATTAAAAGCATTCATGAACAATACTCTTCGATCTAAGATAGCAAATGGGCAGCGTAAAGCGAGTGGTGTGGCAATTTATAGATATTTAAATAGTGTAGCAGACTGTAAACCTGTCGAGCATCACATAAATGTAGACGGAGAATGATTGAATATGGAGTTGGCGATTTATGTTTAGTGGGCGTTACCTTAAATGTTTCTTCAAAATTTATATTGGGCTCGATATATGTACATCCAAATACTTCTCGTTTAGATTCAAAAAATACTTACATTGATCTGTCATTTACTAGAAATATAACTCCGAAACTTTTGTCATCTGTTTGTTACTTTTCATATCACAGACCCATTCTTCACAAAATTGTAATAAATTGAATATAGTAACTTTTTTTTTTTAATTTTGTTCCTTTTTTCGCCAAAAAATACGCACTAACGGTAACCAATAATAACATACAGTAGTAGTTCTACCCCTTAAAAACCCGCGGCTTTGGCAGTCACCAGAGCCTCCGTCAATTTTTTTTCCTTTTATGTTTGTTCAATTCCTGTTTCGTTGTGGAAAAAGAGTTTTATTTTATTCTTAAGTTAATCATCTATTATTATAGTCATATAAAAAGTCTTCAAATGCGAGAGCCTATTGCAACTAAAAATACCAGACGATGCAGTTATAATAGATTTTATCAAATAGCTTATTCTCTTAACTGCCATCAATTTGAATAACGCAATATTAATGACCGAAATAGTTACTATATATTAGAGTGTCTAAATATTCAATTACATTGAGATTAAAGTTTAAAACCCTCATAGTTGTGTGTTAACAGTAGGCTCGTATCCCGTATCCCTAGTTATTAGGACTATCCTTCTGTTTGATTTGTCAGTTTAAGCAGCCACAAATTTTATTTTATCCTACACTATTTATGTTCTATTCATTTATAAAATCACTTTCTCTACTCATAAAGGAATAAGCTACATCATTAAGATTAGCTAAAAATTTACATACTGCATTTGATATTGCATTAGGCCATATTGCGACTTCTTATGTTGCCACTTGTGTCATTTAACATTTTCTTTTCGCAGAAGACAAATTTTTTCATTGTTACTCTGGAATGAGTAGGCCTACAGTTTAATTTCTAAATGATCACTTGCTATGCTTATCAAAATTTAATTTCACTGCTCAAATTCAAAGTTTATTCAAATTTTGAATAAGCGGCGCTTATCCGTTACGTAATAATAATTGTACTGCACATGCTGATTACCGATAATTGTACTGAAACTTCAATTTTATCCGATTTGGAACTATAAGCGGGTAATTTTTACAGATTTAGAATGTTGAAACGTTTCTTTAAATTGTCTATAATGCGCGACTTGCCAGCATTTCAGGCACTGCGTTTTCGTTGTAGAGAAATGAAATCCGACGGTGTCGAGCAGGTCTTAATTAGAGAAATAGGCCAGCAGTAAATGAAAGTTGAATTTTAAGTTTAGATATTTAAGTTTGTATCAGGAAACTAATATTCCTGAGTTTACATTCAGTTTGCTGATATTTTCACAAAGTATTTTCCAAAACACACTATTTTTTGAATAAAGCAGCCTTTAATTTTGTAGACTGAATTGATCCAAAATATTTTAATTAGCTTCGAATTAAAATAACCAACGTTCAGAGGTCAGCAACGTATATTGCATTATACTATGTATATTGTACTTTAATAATAGTACAAT